>VTPC01090256.1:490964-630465 GCA_011009095.1 Ignelater luminosus | reverse complement strand
ATTTTAACCATAATCTGTGTTTTATTTGATTTCCTGTCTTCCCCACTATCGTTAGTAACCAGTGTATCTAGTTTTAGGGAATTTTAGAAACACAACGTAGGGTAGGTAAATTTGTTTGACGATCACGATTGGCCACATTGATTCTGGGGTTTGCTTTCTGTTAGATTTGGGAGGGAAATTTAAATATTTGTCAGGACCTGGGGCTTGGAATACTACAATATAGTGGTGCATTGATTAGTTAAAGTAAAGTGCCTTAATATGAGATACTTCCTAGTATCTGCCAAATCAAAGCAGATATTTGAGAAGTGGCAGAAAACTTAATGTCAAAGAACATAAAATTGATGTGAAATATGTTGGCAACACTGAAAAAGATGGTGTCTGTCTTCAATCCAGCTGATAAGAACGTGCTTGTGTTTTGGTTAGCTTTTTTCTTGTGATTTTGAAGTAATGTTTTTCTTTTTCTTATTTCTTTTCTATGACTTTTCATGTAAACTCATTTCTTCAAACTTTAATAGCTAAAAGCTTCCATTATTTCATGTATTTTTCTCCATTTGTTTGGATTTTAAGATGTTGTTGCTTTACCTAATATGAGACACTAGAGCATCCCTAATATGAGACTTATATTAGGCTCGAGACTGTGTGCTATAATATTGCATTCTATTTTTTTAGATAAAGAAAAACAAGAAGAAGAGAAAAGCAAGAAAAGAAGTGAAAAGAAAAACTTAGAATCGGGAAAGCATGCAGAACGCTGTTGCTACCGTACTGGAGAAAAAATTGGATACCTAAAGGCATTCAAACTTTTCGGCATTTCCAAAGGTACGGTCGAAAGGTACGTCAAAAACCCAATTGATTACGAAAATCTTATTAAAGTGGCGCTGGGAAGACGCCCAACGTTTCCAAAACTTGCAAAAGGTGAGTTGGTCGAGTTCCTCATAGAGATGGACCACGGCCTGTATATCCAAGATATCAGAAACATAACGTACCAGTTGTGTGAGAAAAATGGTATGAACCACCCATTTAACAAACAAACTAAAAAGGCAGGCGTGAAATGGGTAAAGTTTTTCTTAAAATACAATCCGGTACTAAGTTTACGGGCGCCCCAGAAAGTCTCAAAGAGTAGGCTTTTGGGTTTCACGTCTGGAAATATAAACTCCTTCGATATCTACGAAGAGGAACTGAAAAGGTACAATACAGCTGCTCATAAGTTTTTAATGTTCACGAAACTGGCGTTACAGTTGTGCAGTACAAGCACACAAAAATTATCTCTCTAAAAGAAAAGAGAAGAATTGGTGCAATTACGCCCCAAGAAAGAGTCCGGCTGGTAAAAGTAGTAACATACATGAACTCAACTGGGGTGTACGTTCCACCAATGCTCAACAAAAATATGAACATAGAACTAATGGAGGGAACACCAACAGAATCCATCTACGGCTGTCATACTTCTGGATGGATCTAAGCATAATTATTTGTGAATTGGTTACAGCACTTCATTGCCCACCGCAAGAACTCCAGTAATGCTAGTGGTTGACGGACACTACTCGCATATCCGAAACCTTCCACTCAGCACATCGTATGCAGCCTTTGGATGTGGCTTTTACGAGTCCTTTTATGACTTTCAATGCCCAGGAAATTGAGACTTTGCTTCGACAGCATCCAGGCCGAGCAGTAAGTCATTATGTTATTGGAAAATTGTTTGGGAAGGCGCATAACAAAGACTGCTGAAGCTCTGAGACGTCACACTTCGCCTTCCTCTAGAATTTTCACTTTGAGTACTCTACAGCCAACTGTAGCTGATCTCAATTTGCGTACTTCACCACAAGATATTTGGTCCTGCTCTACATTAGAAATACCTACTACTTGCTCTGACAACTTCAAGACCATATATGGTAAACAGCAATTGGAAAAAGTACAAAAAAAAGGCCCAGATAAAAAAACCTGTGAAGCGACTCTTTTCAGCCTCAGCTTCTCGCTCTCAGCAACTTCAGTCTAAAAAGTCGAAGAAACGCAAGCCAGATGACGGCTCATCAGACTCAGATGAATATTCATTACACGACTCTAGTCCTGGGAGTTATTTCGGAGAACTAGAGGATTCGGAGGATGAAGGTAGGCAGCTAAACTTACCTGACATCCGTGCGTCTCAATTAAAAGAGGACACATTTGCAAAAGTGCAAATTCTCTACGACCAGGGAACCAAAAAAGAAAAAATGAAAACTTTTGTCGTGAAAGTTGTAGAGGGGCAGGAAGTGGTGAAGTTTGATTTGATAGAGTCACTCAAGATAAGTGAAACTTAGGTGTTTCCAAACATCGATAAATAACTATCACATTTCAACATAAATGTTTTAGTTTTACAATTTTAATTTTTAGTTTAAGTTTTAAGGTGGATAGTTAGCTTCAAGATGTTATTTAATTTTTTATACGCCAATAAACATTTTTTGCAAGTTTATATATTTATTAAAAACCATTTTCTTGCAAAAACATGTAGTCCTAATATGATACAATCTCATATTAAGACATGCGTTAGGTACTTCACAACTGGAGTATATTCACATGTCAAAAATGCTAATTTACTGTGAAAATACAAATACAAAAAGTATCTCATATTAGGGCACATTACCCTGAAGTTATTAGATAGTTAATATTGATAATTCTACAATGCATTTTTGATTTTCTGATAGAATAGATGTAACAACAAACAACATCATACACACTGCATACTACATTTAAAACATGATACACAAATAAAAATTATTTGTCCATAATATTATTTCAAAAAATTCAGAACAGGATTTGAAAATACTTGCCTACCTGCTTTTTATAATATCGAAATCAAATAAATGATCAAAACGGCTAGAACTTATAATCTTTAAAGTACTTAAATATGCAGAAACTAAGCTACAAAGACAATTGGATTGCCTATACGCAAAGGGATTTTTATCTGTTTATAAGCATATAAATTATTCATGAAATAATAACATGTAAAAGAATTTCTAAAATTGTAAATTACGTTTATTTATATTTGACAGCAAACGCTTTGTTGTTTTTATATTTTTAAGAACTGCGCAATTACACATTTCTGTTGTCGTCATAAAATGTTATTCAGGGTGTTCCTAATAATGTCGACTGTACAGCATTGAGAATGAATTCTTGAAAAAATAATTGAAAACTTAACTCAAATTATCTATATTTCGAATTACCATACAAGAGATGGACATCAATTTAGAAAATTGGGAGTTTCCATCTTTAAAATACTTTTGTACTACTTTCACGTTAAAACACACCTTAAAAGATTATAGTATTACTACTTTCGAATTTCCTAACATAATTTACAACTAATAAAGGCCAGTCTGATTAAATTGTTGATATTTTACAACGTATTAGGCCAACATACCTTAAACTACTTTTTTCAATTTTTTTGTACACTTTTTTAGTCATTGATAACTAACTTATTAGAAGGATCATGTATCACTCTTATATTCATAAGACTCGTTCCTATTTTTTTTTTCCAAAACAACTTTAAAAGGTTTTAACTTTTAGATAAGAATAATTTGTGTTGTATCAGCATAGTATTTAAAAATACCCTGTATATCAGTTAACTTAACCTAATTATTAAATTGATTGAAATCATCATTCATATATGGAACATGTTATCATCACCCAACATTCGTGATTATAATCTTATCACATCTTAAATATTCCTTGAAATGCTATTATGGAAAGTGACGAAAACAGCATACATAATAATGTCATACTGTGTAATATGCACTGCTCTAGAGATGGGTTCTATTTTAGTTTCACAATCGATACCTACCATTTAGTTATTCCGTAACTCGATAGTTTTTAAATAACAGTAGTAGCATTTATCGCCTACAGTACTTTATTAATATTATATTAATTATAGTATATAGTAATATATTGTTTGCATAATATGCAATTATGATGAGACTGCAAAAAAAATTACTCACGATAATAAATTATGAATGATAACTTTCTGCCACTCAAGTGCTTTAGAAAAGAAGATTTTCAAACATTAATAGTTTGTCGTGATAAAAGCTAGTACTTTTTCCTTTTTTTACTGTATATCTTAAAACGTTTTAAAAAGGCCATTTAAGGTTACATAGGGGGAAGGTTAGGTTCATCCATAATGCTTTGCGGCATATTAACCAAGTATATAACGAAGGTGTGTTTCTATGTTGTCAATTTCGCAACATTCTTCCGTATTTGAGTCTTGAAAAGATGATATCCTAACCTAGCTCTGTGTATGTATAAACCTTAGAACCAATTACCGTTTTTAACTCTATCTAAATACTGGTAGCGGTAGGTAAGATAGTAATACCTTTATTAAAAAAAGAATGAAATTGATAATGCACTTCTAATTTCTAACTGGAATAAATCGATTCTTTGAATTCGATTTTACAATGATTCGAATACCTGCCCGCCCTCATCTCTAGTGTCTCACATCATCGGATATTTTTGCGATAGGTCAAAACCATAAAGTACAAGAATTTCTAAATAAGAATTTATTTATTATTAGTGTTTAACTGCGACGGTAGTGTGTACTTAAGATGAACAAGAAAGCTTCATCTGATTTTGAAATAGCACCTTTACGAACTCTTGATGATTTTCTACTAGAATCGGCAAGATTTCAAATTCCAAATGTAAAAGATTTAGAAAAATGGGGAAATCGAGTTACCAGCAATCTTTTATATTATCAAACAAATTATTTTCTTATGTCACTCATCATTTTCTTAATAGTAGGGTAAGTTTTATATTCTACATGTTCAATGGTAAGGTTATACTAAAAAAAATCTCAAATGCTATAGAGTAATTCACCCAACAAAAATGGCTTGTGGTTTTTTGGTTACTGGAATTATATTCTTGGTGTTTTGTTATATTACTAATGAGAGAGCCACAGCAAGTCAATTTAAACGAAAGCATCCAATAATTTCTGTTTTACTAATACTGACTGGAGGATATTTTGTAACTTATATGCTTGGTTCTCTTCTTGTATTTTTCTTGGGCATTCTTCTTCCAATTTCAGGTAATGTCAAGTTAATTTCATGTCAAAGCTTTTTATAATTTGAATAGAGTTTAGTGGCAGCTATTATATATTTTTAATAATTGTGTCGCAAAGATAAAACATTTTTGTTACTATTTAAAATAATTAAGATGAGCTCTTTAAATGTCTAATTGTAATAGTAACTGATGATATAAATTTAATTAACAAGGTATTAGATTATATAAGAAATTAAAATTTTATTTGATGAATTCGTATTTGGTCTTGTGCCAATCTAGTTTTTTCTTTTTTTTGTAATTTATTACTACATTAATAGCTTGCCAAGATCGAGACAATTAATTATAATTTGTTAAATGTTTTAGTTACATTTATACATGCATCATTACGTTTACGAAATTTGAAAAATAAAATCACGAATCGAGTTGAAACACTTGGTTTAAAAAGAACGCCGATGGGGATTTTTCTTGAGGAACTTGGGTTGGAACAAGAAATATTTTGAGTCCGAGTCTAAGATGAAGAAGATTACAAAAGAACTAAAATACTTTCTGGAAAGACTCAAATTTTATGTGATGTTATGTTTTAGAACTAATAAGACAGCTTCTGAAAAGAAATAAAAAGTATAATCGATTGCCTAATATACCTTCCACTTTTTAATGTTAACATTTAAAAAGTTAATTTTTATATAATGCCAGTATTAGACATAACGAGTAATTACTTTTATATGTATGTAATATATCTATGCACTTGTATTGCAAAAGTATGTACATTATTCAATCGCACTAGTCAACTTTTCTTTATGTATGCTTTGATTTTTGTTAAATTATTTTTGTTAGAGAAAATTGTAATGCTCAAAATATGCAACAATAAATTTAGATTTTTGGAATGATTTTTGTTTTAATTGATGTAAATCCTGTTTTACAAATGTTTAGGATGTATGTAAGTACATCTCATTTTCTAGAATTTAAAGGCTTCCATGATGTGTTTTGTTTTATTTGTCATGGGCAGTTTTTTTTTTGTAATATATAGTGTCGCAAGCTCTCATGATGGACGAGAAAAACTAATATCTTGGCCTTTGAATTTAGAAAGATATGTGTAAGGCCCATATATAGTATACAGAAAGCCATTCTCCATTTAGGGCTTGCTTATTTGACTGTGAAGTGAACTGAATCAATCAATGCTTCTTGGGATGACAACTCATCATGTTAAGGAACTAAATTAAAAGTTTACATTATTTTGTTTTGAAAGTAATAAGGTTTTCAATGAAAAAACATATCTTGTTGCTATTCAAGCTGTGTTGCACATTAATGTAATTCTATAGATACTAAAATATAAACAAATTGAAACAAAGGTAAGTGCTTTTTAAAAACAATGAGTTATAAAGAGAAAATGCCGTCTAACATCTAAATGCTAAGTATGTCGTATAGCACACTTGACTACTTTTAATGATTTTGTGTACTACTTTGGTAACAATAATAGAATTTTTAATTATTTTATGCAATATTTATCATTGCTGAAATATCAAGAATGAACATGTATGAAATTACATCAATAGGTTTTCTGTATTTTCTTAAAGGTTATATTATGTAGACATCAGAAAAATATGCAATATGCCCACTATATCTTTCAATATATTCCTTCAAAACATTAGAATTGTCTCTTTTATTAGTTCTAATAGCTCTATGAAACAATAGTTTGCAATTTCATAGTTCTGAAAAGCTATTTTGCGTATTCTTCCAATCTCTATAGTTATATGAAATCTAGATAATTATACAGGGTGTCTGGAATGAACAAAAGTATTGATACAATTAGGACTAGTTTCTTATATTTCTTAAACCTAACTAGATCCTAAACTACATTGTTTCCAAGGTACAGGGTGTGAAAGTCTCATACAGAATTTCCTGTTCTTATTTTGTTTCGTTTCTTATTGGGTATTATCCAATCAAATCTTATTTTTCTAATTGGAATTTTATGAAGCGTTTTGCAATAAAAGGCGAGTCTTGTAAAGTTGGAACATAGCAGTGTCATCAAGTTCTTGATAAAAGAACAGAATAGTCCCAAAGAAACTCATAAATTGATAATTGCTGTGTGGAGATGATGCTTTATCAGATTTTAAGGTAAGATCTTTGTCCAAAAGCTTTTGTCAAGGACAAGAATCCATGAAGATGACCCAAGAAGTAGAGAGGCTTCAAACGAGTCCTCTGATGCCCGATACTGTGCTTGTCAGCTAAGTTGGTAGTGTTTAGCTGGGATGATGGCGAAGTTTAACTATGTATTTCCTTTTCTACAAGACCATGCACTGTATCATTATTTACACCATCAATGATGATGGCTTAGTTTGTAGATGTCAAATGCCAACTTAACAAGCAGAGTACTCAGGTTTTTGTCATAATTTATCATTATTGTGAATGATTTGGTTATGAAGCACCTCTGTGATTTGCCATTTGTGCTACTTTACAGAGAAGATAAGTCAAGTGATAAATTTGAAGGTTAAGAATTTTTAAGAATCATGTAGGCCATCGTTCACTAGTTCTGAATTACTTTAAACGACATGAAGAACGAGTTACAAACCTTCCACTTTCCCACTTGAGGAACTGATAACTGATAGTTAACAAAGTTTTTAAAGTAATGCCTTCCAATGGTTGATTATTCATCAATTTCAATTTTCTAATCAGCTGTCAATAAACTAAGAATTATCATTTCTACAATTTGTTATTGAAAATAAAATTCTATTGATTTTACAAAATATACAAATTTATTTACAGAATTATTAAATATATTAACACTTTAAAAAATAACAACTATTATTTGTAAAAGCTTTATTATTAAGTCATACAAAATTGTATTAAACTTTATCACTATAAGTTTGGATTTTGAAAAATCATGCTTCTTAATTTCTAATATCACTATCACTTTGGAGTCTTCGTGTTGTATTCATATTCCCATATTTACACCAATCTTAATTAGAGCTTTTTTCTCGCCGTCATCTAAAAACTGCATACATTTATTGAAATACCCACTCTCTGCTAGGTTCTTGAGAAAATTTGAAAGAAAATCACAAAGTTTCATATTATAAACGGGATTATCACCATCAAGAGAATCGGTATCAGAATCCCATCTACTATCATAATCAGAAATATCAGAGAGTTCATCTACCTAAACATAAACATATTACATTAAAAACTTCACAGTAAAAGTTGAAACATTATCATACTTGAAAAACCTCTTCAAACTCAGGTAATGACAAATTCCTTTTATCTTGTTCTCGATCATGCTCTGTCCTCCCTGGTCCCAATGATCTTATTGTTTCTGATTCTGCCTCTCTGGTTCGCAATTCTCTTTGAAGTACCAACAGTAAAAACTTAACAATTTTTAATAACACAGGGATTTCAGTATAATGTACTGTTGTGTGTTTTAAATATGGTGACTCATGAATATAGGCCTCTGGAATTGGATCACCCCATACTTTAATATCAGCAACACGCTGATCTTGTTTTAGAATAGTATGTTCTATAAGTTTTGCCAATGCAAGGATGCTGTAATAAATATATTGCATATTATCTAATCATATACACACATAAAATTATTTATGGACATACTTTAAATTACACTGATAACGGCTGCCAAAATTATAACACTTGGAAAGCCACCTATTCAGAACAAATGTTAAGGCACTTTCACCTTGTGGTCCTGGAATCAATGTTAAATAATATATAACAGTGTCAAGATGGGTATAAAATAAAGAAGCAAAAATTACTAGAAGACTTTCTTCCACTGCGACATCACTTGTTCGTTGCATCGAACTTAGCATGTCTTTTAATAAGAAGCCAATTTGTAAATCTAAATTGGTTCCTAAAGTATGTATAGCAGTAATACATAATTTTCCAACTTGTTTGCAATAAAATTCCATTTTCTGTGGATCCAAAAAGTACCTCAATGTATTCAACATATAATCAGCCCCTGTGAAACCTTCGTTGTCTGTCAAGGTAATTATCTGTTGTGGTACTTTACACAGATAAGTTCGCAAGCAATCAGCTCCACACTGCAATTAATATTCAGTTAACACAGTACTACATATATATTATAAAATCTTTTTTTCAATACAATATACATTTCTGGGTATTTTATTATTTAAACATCTTAAATCATTATTCATTACAAACAAGAATTTCAGTTTTAAAAGATCTGAAGGTGTCTATCTATTACAAAATAAAACTATAAGTATAACAACTGTAGACCTGCACTACAGTTCTTAACTATTTAGCAATCATCAGGCGAGCATGATTTTACTCTTTAATGTCTGGTTCTGTGACGAGTAAACAAGTTACTTTCTCAATGTCTTCACTTATTAATAAATGAATGCATTTCAATCAATTCATTACGCATCAGATACAAGAAACTTCTATATCACAATTATAAGCAAAAAAACCTTGATTTTAAAACTATAACCTAAAAGCTCATGTCTGTAAAAAAGTATATAGTTATGCTTCTTTACTAAACAAACACTATGATCGTCTCCAGGAGCAGCTAGCTCAGCAACCTTATACCAATGAAAAAGCTTTTTCTTCATTGACATCATGTCGCCATGCTAACTGCTCCCAGACACAAGCCATGAATTTGATTTGACACAATATATAAGTAAAGGCGTTTTTTCGCGACGCTGTGGTTTGAAACAGCGCATTTTCGCGCAGAAATGATGACGTCATTCACATTCTGGTTCAAAACAGCTTCATAGCATTTCAAACCGCGTAGGGATTAGGTTTTGAATTACTGGTTACTGAAAAGTTAGGTTATAACCTGAATTTATTTACAAAACAACGCGCAAATAATTTATATGTAAAGGTAATAATAGAATTATTTACTCACATATTATATTATCGATTAATTATTATCTAGAGTCTTTTTTAATTTATTCAGTTGACACTATTATCATAAACAAACATAACCTGTAAAGTTATCAGAGCATATTCAAAACGGTTCATTTTCACGTCTAATGAAATTTATGACGTCACAAGTAAACCAGCTTTGAACCATTAAACGAACACGCTGCATCACGAAAAAAACGGCTTAAGCAAGACCCCCGAGTCTTTCCTATCCCTCTTCTTCACTCCTTTCTGTATTTAATTAAAATACTTAAGTTATCCAAACATGTTTATACTGGCTAAAGACTAGAAGTAAAACTGCAAGACCCCCACATGAAAGGTATAAAACTCCTGCATCCTTGTCAAGCATCTATCTTTTCTTTTATGTTAAGACATCCCAGGGTTTTTCTTAACAGTTGGTTGGTAACCTCTACTGGGCCTATTTTGACATATTTTTATCTTTACTAATTAATATTAAATAATTCTAAGAAAACTCATAATTTGTCACCCACAATTTACTACTATTACAATTCATAATTTTCTAAAACCTTGATTTATTGCTACAGAAAAAAAAACAGATTTATGTGTGAGGTTATAACACAGTATAATGCTAAAGGTTCGGTATTTTCATTACCTGTCAGTGCCTTTGATGTCAGAAACTTGAGAACAATTTATTCTCCTTGTCTAGAAATGCACAGATATGTATTTCTTGCCATCCTAATTATGAGTTGAAGTGAGCTACTGAACAATTCGTGAATAACGAGTAGGATTGGAAAGCTTCCCATCCTTATCTTCATTTTATTTGCACAGTATCAGAACATCTAAAATTTACTACAGAAAAGTTCATTTATTCATTCAGAGCTCTCCAAGTTTGTCATTGACCGAGATGTGTGACAAAAATAAAAGACGATCCCAAAAGAATAAACAAATATGAGGTATATTCATACCAAACTGGCGGAATTGTCTTGTATAACAAAATATGGCCCCTGTGCTCATGTACGGGCTATATAGTAGAAAGGAAAATTAGGCAATCAACTTTGGTAAGTACCACTTCGAAATGCTTATCATTATTCTGTTGTTATAATATGCAATCTGCTCTACAATCAGTCTAAACTAATTTTAACTCAACCTCAATTGTTTAATTTAATTTAAAGTTAACCTTTATCTGATGTAAACTAATCTAAACTTAACCTTTATCTAGTCTAAACTAGAGTTCCCGAATATAACTTTATAATATTAATTCGAGTTTAGACACGTAATGTCAAGGTTACCAGTGTTAACCATTATTTGACACATAGGTACACTTGTACATATTACAATTTAAGAAATACATTGTGCAGATTCATTTAATTTCGTCACATGAATATGCATATTTAAAGTTATGAATTGCATACATATCTGTCATAAAACATAACCTAAACTTTACTTTTAACATAAGCAGATTTTACTACTAGAGTAGGGTTCCCAAATCTTATAAAACAAAAACCAGGACACATATCTTAAGGAATTATTTACAAGTAATACCACAGTATTGTAATTTTACATTGGGAATAAAAAAAATAAAACACAATTTACTATTTCATAACAACATAGCACAGAAAGTGAATAAACTCAACTAAATTGCACTTTAAACCTTGAAAGCAATTTTGTAATGTTCATAAGGGTTTGTAACTTGATCGGTTAATCCCCAGATTAATAGCAGTCAATTATTGTAAAAATGTAAACATTTCTAATTTATAAACACAAATTTCGGATTTTGGAAAAGAATGAACATTATTAAATGATATCTGGGACAAATTAGTGTTCCAAAGATATGTTACCAAGACAAAAAATAAATGTCCAAGAATTGGGACAATCCTGGTTTTCCGGGACGTCTAGCAACCCTGTACTCTAGTACAAGAAGATCAAACACTTATATCTATTGCACAAAATCAGAAGTGGTCTAAAAACAACTTGTATTATACATATAGGAACTCTTAATGTAAGTAATTTCAATATAACCACATTTAATATTAGTTTATTCCTAACCTAGCTTTAAACCTTGTGGCCAGGTTTCATAAAGCATAATTTATCAAATGGTCAAGTTAATCACATGATTAGCTGTTCTGATAGGATAATTTTGAACTTGCATTTGAATTTTTTACCACTTCTAATTGAATCACTTGATTTAACTTGACTATTTGATTAACTATGGTTTAAGCAACTGGACCTGCATGTTGGGTTGTTTTTTAATCATTCTTGCCTTACATGTGATTTGTTTTTCAACACTTCTGTTACATCTTGATATGTTTTTGCACTTGCTGAGAGGCTATTGGGGCATCTATCCCTTTTCCCAACAATAAAATGGTAAAGTGCAATGTGAGAATTTAGTATTTTCCAAAGTGTTTTTGAATCACTGGATATATTCTTTAAGACAAACTCTTTTGTTTCAATATAGTCAAATTGCTATACAGGGTGTTTACTTTAAGTATATAGAAAATCTAGGAGACAATAGAACTGAGAAATAAGTTTGTCAAAAAGAGTTACTCTCGTGTTTTCTGTTTTGTTTCTGTTTTCAAGTGATTTGAAATTTTTAAAACTCCTGCAACTCTGTTTTTTCGGTATAACTTTTAAAACTTATTTTTCAAGATTCAACTTACATACTTCAAGATAAATATAAATTATCATGCCAATAAAGAAAATAGAATGAGAATAAATACCCAAAATGTATATTCTATTAAAATATGTATATTCAATATAGCAAACACTAACCTGAGTTACAATGGCATCTTCACTGGTAACCATGCATCCATATACAGTAAAAAAGGAACGAAGGAGTTCATCACTGATCGGTGTAGGGGAATGTTTTACCATTGTATTTAGAAATTCGATTGCACACGAATAGCTTTCAGATGAGCTACCATTTTCCGTTTGAATTGTATTATTGATAATAGTTACAAGAACAGATAGAAATCTATTCTCAAGATTCTTGTAACAATTATTGTTTTCACAAAGTTGCTTCACAATACCATGCAAATCACTAACAATTTCGGGAAATGCTAAATTGCGTAGAAATAAATGCAACATTAATGTAATGACTTCATTTTGAATGGATTCAATGATTGGTGGCAATGGCTATAAATACTATAATAAATACAAAGTACACATGCATTTGTAACGACATACCTTAAGTAGATTTTCTAACGCATGTAAACCCACATGTAAAATTTCACCTTGGGAATGTTCTAATGCATAAATTAATGCATGAGCAATAGGATCTCGTATTTCCATATATATGGCCCGAAACTCTGATTGTGTCATTTTATCTAGATGTAATGAAATAGCTCTAGAATCATTAATGTTATTTTGCAATTATACTGATTTAATTATTGTTATACCTCATAGCAGAATATCGCAATATAAATGATGATTCCCGTAAATTATGTATTGTTGTCATAACATATGTAGATATGTCATTAGCATGCAAAAGAAGTGCATATTGTCCACCAACCCACATAATCCGCGCTAACATTAACCATGAAGGGCAAGGTCCTATTTCTTCAGCCCATTGAGTTAAATAATCCAAAATATCAAAATTACCAATTTGTTTTTGTTTATACAAACTAATGATATAATTATTTATTGAACCCACAGCATACATTACAGCTTCCATAACTCTCCAATAGTATGATTCCGATTTACCTTTGCAAAGATGTACATGTTTATCGACAGCAATAGATAATGCATTTAATACTTGTGAAGCTTCCAATTCAGTCGTTATAAGCTGTAAGAATAAATGTTTTCTTAAACGTTTTAATAAATTATTTCTCAAATGAGTATTAGCTAAATGATCTAAAAAAACCCAAAACCAAAAGAAAATAAAACCAAAACATCAATTTAAGATTAACTAGAAAGATAAAAGATTGACTATGTAAATAACACCAAACAAAAAAACAAACGGACCAATTGGAAACAAAAGCTCAATGTTATACAGACGAAGAAATTTCTCATGTAACTAAAACAATAACCAAAAAGAAACATAAAGATACCTGTAACTAAATGACCCCCCATATTATTTTAAATAATAAGATCCATGCAGAATAACTCATTTAGTCATCAATCACAATTTTTTGATCCCCAGACTATATATAGAAATATGTTAAATAAACTTAAAAAAATCTGTTAACATGCACAAGACGATCATTATTCCCATACATCTAGTTCCAAAATTAATAAAAAAAAGCACATAAGCATCCATTTTTTTTAAAGTGTGTTAGTTTAAGACAGTGTTTCTCAAACTTTCTTTGGTAGTAGAATAAATTGATACCCTGACTAATGAGACCACTATAAGATAAACAACTTTAAAAAGCCTCACAACACAAAAAGCTGTAATTTGCTTTTTGCATATTTATATAGATTATGAAAAAATAATTGAAAGCATGCAAGTTTCATCTTAATATCTGAAAATTGTTTGACAAATATTGCTGTTTAAAGATTTGCGTGTGACATTTGATGATGAATTTTTGTATTTTATTTCCTAAAGCACACCTAGTGTGTACTAGGCCCTGAGCACCACTTCAAAGAAGTTATGATGAAGGAAGTGATTGAATTTTGATAACATAATATGAAATGCAGAAGGCTGCATTGCTAAATTTAACTCATCATACCAGAAAAACTTCTTTGTGCATCACCACAGAAGATGATAAAATGTGCATTCTGTATTCACTATCATTTCATTTACCATTACAGAAAAAACGAAATTTAGCAAGAATCGACGTTACTAATAAAAAGAAATTTCAGTTTTAGAAATTATGCTTGATTGTCTCCAACATGAACATATCAACCAGCAGAGCTTCAAGGATGCAAAGAAGAATAACACAACTTTGTATATACACCATAGATAAATATTTGCTTCTTGAAAAGAATTTGTCAAATGGGTCGTAACCAAAAACTTCCAACTACTTTAAACCGCATATACATTGTGTCTCACGTTTCATCTATATATATGGCTGTCGACTTTTTCTATAAAAACATTTAATAACAAAAAATCAAAATGAGTAAATAAATAGATTTAACAGGCCAATTGGTTACTTCTAGATTTTCCAGTGTTTGGCAGTCTTTAAAAAATGAGTTATAACTTCAAAAACAGTCGACTTTTGGAATTCTCATTTTCACACAAACTTATACATTTCATGTCAACAAAACAAGTTTCTCCTCTACATTTTTTCATTATTTTTCAACCATCCTGCATATAAATTAACACATCTACTTACTATAGTGTTCTGCAGAAACACAGTTTGAGAAACACTGATTTAAAAGTAAAATATACCATTATACCACTATAACCTCATAACCTTGAAGTTTACTTACTATTAATAATTCCTTTGAAAGAACACGAACAGAAGAATCAGCACAACAATCATTGCTCAAATCATCAGAAATATAAATATCTGGGTCACTTTTCCATAATAGCTCAACCTCTTTTGGGATACCCATAAAAAGAATCATATAGTACACTAGATCTGGTAAAACTCCTGATATTGAATATGCAGCTTGATGAGTATTAATTAATGTATGTAACACATGGAAAACGTGGAAGGCCAAAACGTAGAAACGTGGAGGATCTTCTAAGTTCTCTGTTGGATCACGATATGGTGATATTTCATTTGCTAAGACTTCATCGTACATTTCCCCACATCTAGACAGTATTTGCCATATGTTAGGCAAGATGTTAATTATTGATTGAACTACAGCTTCGGGCATTTGAACAAGCAACATTGAATAAAATACCAAAATCTGTGACTTTAATTCATAATCACTCTGCTCTGGATGCGGTAAAACCAACTGGTTAGCTAAGAGTTCGCAGAATTTTGTTACAGTATTTGAATCCATTAATTTTTGTTTTTCTTTAAGATCCAAAGAATGTGCATATAAAAAACTACATAATGAACACACAGCTTCAGCCCGTATTTTAGTGGAGTATTTCTAACAAATAAAAAGATCATATATTAGAAGATATAGCATTTAAGCTTAATGAACGGATAATGATTTCATGCATATATAAATCTGTAAACCTTAGAATACAAAACTCTATCACTTTTATTCATGCTCCTATTACTTATAGAATCTTTAGGACTTAACTATTTTTATTTACGTTTATTTTCTAAATTCTAGGTTTAACTTGAAATAAAAGATAGCTGCAATTATTTTCCAGGTTAGTTAAAAGTATTTTGACATAAAAATATAAAAAAGGCATACCAACGATTTAAAAAATAATAAAAATAATAATAGCGATGAAAAAACAATCCACACCCAGTAATGTTCAAATAATGTTTATAATTTAATTTTTTATAGAACAATGCACTGATATTTTATATTATGTAATGTAATAATAGCCAATCAAATGAAGATACCATAGGAAGTTATTTTTTATTTCTCAGTCTTTAGTTATCACTATATGTGGTGACAATGAAACTAAGTTGTGGCAATATAAACAAAGCAATGCAACATAAACAAAACAGTGCAGAGAAATAACGCAAGACAGCAGCATGAGCACACATTTCTATTCTTTTTTGTACAGCTACTATACCTAAAATTGGGAATTTAAGACATGATGGTATATTTACGCCTTTTTAATAACAAAAAATATTTACATATTTTAACATTTTAAGATTTTGTCATTACTTTTAATGAAATCAAAATTTCATTATTGTTATTATTTCATGCCTAAACAATAATATATTGAATAATATAAATAAAATGTTAAAAAAATTCCAATTATATAAAAATCTAGAATATAAGAAATTTTGCTTTCATATATCATACAATGTAACATTAACATAGATAGTTCTTAGAAACAACACATACTGTGACCGATCAATATTCACAATTTATAGGCAAAAATACAATAATATTAAAAAATGTGTTCCCTCATTCCTACAATTTTGTGTACAATCTGAAAAGTAGAATATACTGATATGCCAAAAACATTGGATTAGAATTACAAAACATTAAACAGATAATCTGATTGTACATTTAGTACTGTATTAAAACTCACTGTTGGTGTACAAAATCATAATAAGCTGACTATTGACAAACAACCAACTAAATCTAGTCTGCACACTTTAAACAATTGAAAATGTATAAGCTCAATTAGTATTAAGTATGAAACATGAAAACACATGTACAACACACATAGTGATCCAAATTGTTACCACTCAATTTCATTCAATACAAACATATCACTTGATGTTGCTTTGTGAGAAAGTCATTTTTAGGTTGTAAAAGAAAAGCTTGCTTTGAGTATGCCATTTTAGACTATTCTAATGATGTAAATAATTTTTTACTTTTTCCAACAGGAAGTTTCTAACATTATTGTATTTTTGTATCCTTACGCAAAAGCTCTTTTTTTAAACATTATTTAGAAAAAAATATCAAGTTCCTTCTAACATATACAGTCAAACCTCAATAGTGCAAATGCAAAAAAAATCAAAAGTTCAAGCTAACAAATCCGCTACTTACCCCATTAACATGGATTTTATCAGGCATGCTCGACAAGTTCGAATAAACAAGCTTTTGACTTATAGAAGTTAGACTGTATTTTCAAAATCAAAAATAAATTAGACATCTACCACAACAAAAGACCAAAATTTAAAAATTATTATTTTGGTGAAAATTTAAAAAATGAAAAAGCGCAAAGCACTCAAAACACCATGTTAGTATATGGTTTTGCCAAGACATTATTTTGATCACATATTATTCATGCAAACTTACTGTATTTTCCTTAGATATAGCAAATAATGTGGAATATATTTGTTCAGCGCAGCTATTTAATTGATAACGTGTTCCTAATCGACTAAACTCATTAATAAATGATATCACTCCTAGACAATCATCTAGTTGAATTCTCGAAAATATGGAATCACCCATATTGGGCCAATCATTAGGGTAGTCATAAGCAGCAATGTTTGCTAAAATATATGCTATATGATTTTGAATTTTTCCTAAGTGATCTGATAATCCCATTGGCAAAACAGTTTTAATTTTCACTTTTACAAAATCACTCGCTTTTGGTGGTACAAACTCTTCTTCTAAATCGCTCCAATGATTTCGTACATAATGCTCTAATAAAATTGCTGCCATTTGTCTTTCTTCTAAAGCCTCCTCTGCTGTTAATAATATTTCCAACAAGAGTAATGCATATTCTGTATCAGTAAAATCAACAAATGTGTTATTAATTTTCAATACAATGACTTACTAGTAAAACTTCAAAAATGCAAATTGAATTACCATCTGTAACTTCTAAAGCTTTCTTTCGTTCTTCAGCAATTCTGCGATCCTCCGAATTGGGACTCAACATACAACTGATAATTTCTAACAGGGCATTTTTTAATGCAATTTCTGGTTTCTAAAATTACAAATATGAAATTAGACAAAGAAAAACAAATAACTGTAACCTTAATTATTAAAGAGTTCTGACATGCACTATAAAACCACTCACCATGATCAATACTAAACAGGGCTTACATATACATTCACGCAAACACCTACATTTATTAATTGATTATATCTTAATCATAATTATAATACTTTTTTAATTACATTTTATAATATATAAAACCTCCGCCAAAATTAGTAAAGAAATAAACAAAAACATTCATTAGACCTAAAACCCATTACGTCAATTTGCCAACTTTTCTCAAAACATTCATAAAAACCGCGGTAAATTTAAAGAAAGATTTATATGTAACACAAATAAGCTATAATTACCATAAGACATGAAATAAACTAATGTGACGGAATAAAAGGGTGAAGAATTATAAGAAACAAGTTTTACAGTCAATTTTATTGTTTTGTATGTATAATAGTGATGTAATTCTATACAGCTTACATTTAAATTTGGATTAGGTTTTAAGTATTATTTTAATTCAATTTTGATCCAATTCTTCTCATTAAGAGAAGAATGGGCCAAATTATAAAATTTATATGCGTTAGTTTAGGTTAACCCTCATTATGAATGTTATACGATATTATTACTTTGGAAACTTTTGAATAACTTCTAACAAGAAAGATTAAAAAGTTTAGGTTTATTAGCAGTATTCATAATATCTAGTATTCATACTCTTACTAATTGTAAGATTAAGTAGTGCTACTACTGAGGTTATATCAACAAAAAGCTTTTATGTGATGATTTCTTAAAGCATTCTCTAGATTAAACGATACAATTTTTATACACCAAAACAGCTTTCACTATTTGTGAGAATTGCTTATAACATTCAATATAGAATTTTTTATAGCCTATTAGCTATGAATGTACATAAACAGAATTAATATAAATTCTATTAATTAATGTTTTAATAAAATCTTTCCTACTAGTTTGTTTCATCAGCCACCAAGCAATTAATTAAAAAATTCTAATATACAAGCAAATTCTTTACTAGCAATTTTATAGCTTTAACCTCACTATGAAAAATGTGTTAACATGCAATTAAATTCTTACCATGATTGAAGTATAAATAACGAATGATATTCGAGCGTGACATTAAAAATAATTCAATATTGTATCTTGACATATATAGTTACACATTAAAATACATAACAGTAATATTAAAAATAATCTCCGCCAAAATTGTCAAAATAAAAACTGTGACAAATTACATAGCAAACACTATATAAAGATTACAAAAAAAAAACACCCCAAAACACGCAGAATCCACGAAATCAAGAAAATTTCCTAAAAAGCTTCGCATTTGGTCCAAGATATTTGCCATTTTATGAATTCCCATCAGAACTAAATTGGAAAAGAAGTACAAATAGTAAAATCCTAAAATATATGAAATATATACTATTATTTACCACGATCACTAAAGCAGTTGCTATTATTTTAGATATATTACTGAATATGATAGGATATACGTTCTTTTATTACACAAAACGTGTCTATACGCACATTTTTGGAGTTATGATTGTTTGTCTCCACGGTACAGAAATATGTACCACAGAGAGTTCTGTAATTTTTCTAAGAAATATTTCAATATATGTAAATTATTTAAGCACTCATCGAATAGATTATGCAACATGAAAAAAATCACCAAAGCAAACGTCGTAGAGAATTACAGCACAGAAAAGATTTGCATAGTATGGTAAAATAGTACCGACACTGATCTTGGTGAAGTATACTATTAGATAATATAAATAAGAATACAGTTGTAGAAATTATATAATTGTATTCAAAATACAAAAAACATAAAAATGCCTTTAGGTGTTATAATAACAAACATGTATACATACATAATTTATTTAGTAAGGAAATATTCTTATATAAGTTTTCAACTTACTATAGATGTGCAGTAAAGAAATATAAAGCTCTAGAAAGATGGTTTGTTTTTTTCTAGGATTACTAATCAATCAAATATAATGTAATTGTACTATATAACATGTACAGTTTTCTGCATAAATAACATCACAGTTCATTTCCTTAATTAAATGATTAATCCAGGAGTCGACAATTGGTGTACCATGGTTCGATTTCAAACCACAAAGAGCAGAAAGCTGGACTGTCAGTTCCAACCCAAGAGCTGCAAATATCAACATGCTATCGGCGTCATTTGCTATGCCTCCGTCCGAGATTGTGTGGGTTCTTGTCAACATAAGGGGACATTAAAAATATTACTATCTATAGTTTTTGAGCATTTAACAATCTAACTAAAAACTGTTGTTAGTTATTACAGATTTCTTTCTCTGAATCTCATTGAAATGTTATAATCATCCGGACCCCTGCCGATCCCTGGATTAATCAAAACATAAGACATCTAATTTTATATTAATTACTATGTAAAATTGCCTTTTAGCCTCTTAGAAATTTTGTATAATTAATGCTACATCAACTTTTGTATATTTGATTATTTTCTTCATTAACAGAAGACGACATTATTTAAGCAAAAAGCTGTACAAGCGTATGCAGTTTACATAAGCTTTGTATTGCCAAATCTAACAATGGAATTCATAATTAGAAGTTATATATTTTAGGATTTAAACAATTAACAGAAATATATTGTGTATGTATCAATTATACTTAAAAGCTGAATTATCCAAGTATATAATGAAACTTTTTTATTAATCTTTAAATTAATTTTTACTAAACTTTTGTCATGATTAGATATTTAAATAAGAACTAAACTCATTTTAATCTAATTATATTCATCGGCAAAAAATTTCAGCCACTAGCAGAAATGTCTTTTATGCTTAATATGTTATAACAAGAAGTAGGCCGCTTTTTAAACTGTAATATTATCTTTAAGATAAATATTTATTTCTCATAGATGGATATTACAAAACTGTTTGATAGTACAGTACCTCTGAAAAGTTAGTAGCAGCTAGTACAAGAAGTGCAACAGAGTATACTAGCCTCTTAAAGGCAAAACATCTTTTTTAATTCTTACTAAAAACCATTAGTTAATCTTTTTTTGGATTAGCTACTAACCAAAAACGTAAGAAATTAAATATGATTTGAATAAGTTTGTTGTTTAAAGCTTTTGTTTATACATTATTTACTGAATACACTTGAAAAGTCTTAATGCAAAAGAAAGTTTTGTAAATACCGATATATTTGTGTCACCCCCCCCACAATAAAAGGATACCAGTTGCTACTAGACCTAAATATTAAGATTTTAAAAAGTTTAATTCAATCTAACATGAACAAAGTTCAAAATTACCTATACAGTATTCTGCCCTACAAAGCAAAAAAGGTCCCAATTCTGAAAAACCACTAATTTTCAAAGTTAAGGTTTTCTTGCTTGGCATACAAACAGATTTCAATGCAAAGAATCCAACGATACCCTAAACTTACTGTCGGTTTTGTTTATTTTTTGAGTTAGGGCCTTTTTACTTTGCAGGGCAATATTCACAGCACTGATATACTACATAATATAAAATGGATACATCATTTCTCTAATGTGTACAACAGCAGTGTAGTCAAGATAAAGGATAAGGTGCATTTGAATCTTCCCCTTTAATTAGTTCTCAAGTATCAGTATATCAACTAAGTGTAAATTAACAGCGAGCAGTTTTGTTTGTGTTGTTAAATTATATCCCATCCTTTTAATTTAGTAAATATATATGTATAATCAGGTGTAGATAAATCATCATAAGAGTAAGTTTCAGATTCCCTTGTTTTAGTATATTACATCCTTCATGATGAAATCCTGGTTACACCACTAGTTATACTAGGAGGCAGCTCAAAGGTGCATAGCAAGCAGAGGAAGCGACTTAAGGCTGCCCCTTTGGTTTTTTTTACTCTGTAATCTACTCTATAACATTATCTCTGCATTATGCATGTGGAAGCCATCTTTGATTCTGTCTAGACATTCCAGTTAGCTTATGTCTATGTCTGATGTAACTTAATGTTTACAAAATAAAACAAGAAGTTCACACTTGTAAAGAACACTGAAATGACATTGATTCTTATCTTGAAGATAAATCACATGCCTAGTAATACAGCAGTTATGGAATCTCTTGAATTGTGGATTGTCTGGTTACCGATACTCAAAAATGGTCAAATGAATTTTTCTCAAGTTCAATATACCATTAAACTGCTGTTTTTTTTATTAGTTAGCTTTATGATTAGATGAAAAATCTTTTGTTATAATTTAGTTTCTAAATTATTGGCAGGGACTCATAGTAGGTATATATTAACCACATCATTGACTGATGACATACTATTACTAGTATATCAGCAACTGCTTACTAAGTAATAGATAATTTCGATTATAATAACGAAGTGCAATTGATACTATGAGTCACTATCTACTATTTAGGAATTTGAGTACACATATAATTGTACAACCCAGCAGACAGCTCACAAGATTTCATAACCACTATAACATACAATGGGTGTTTTTTTTGTTCGAACTACTAGAATATTTTGAAATGCCCATTTGTGTTTGAGTGATCTGTATCTGCAATAAAGCTTATTTACCATATTTTTTTCACTCAAATATCAATTTGCCAAGAAATACACTTTTATCTGCTTCGATACAACAAGCGAATTATGAGAATACACTTTTTACAGGTTGTGTTACTCAACACAAACTTACCTAATAAGTAGATGCATAAAAGCTGCGTTTGAGCACATGTTTGAACTAGCTGGGTGATTTTCGAACAGAATAGAACAAGTACTTGAACTATATATAAAAACTGTCTTTCAAACAATAAAAGAATACGACAAGTCACCAGCAAAGATATGAAACAAATTCATTTCTTCAAAATATATTTCTCAAAAAACTCCCCAACTTTTTTAAAGTCTTCAGACACCATTAAAACAACACTGATATCAATATTTGAAATACGATGTCCAACTATAGTATAATTTTTGTTGAATATTCTATAAGAATTTTGCAACCAGATCAGTTTGAATTGAATGGGATCTATAGTGTTTTGGAACTGTACACAGGTACAGTACACATTTTGTAAGTAAAGTAAATTTAAATAATAATGCCACAGGGAAGATTCACAAAATACTAAAAGGATATTGCAAGATAAATGCATATTATTCAGAAGCGCAGCACAGATTATTATTATAAATTGTACCAAAGTATAGAAACTGCTCGTACTGTAGAGCAACACAGCAGCAAGTACAGAAGAGTAATTGTCTTCCCCTGCTCTGCTGTCTGCTACAACTGCATTACAGAATAAAGTCTAGGTAGCACTGTGCTTTAAAATTTTTGAAAAAATAGGTATGTTGCTTTTACTAGTCACTGTAATGAGTTATCTTTTGAAGGAACACTTATTACAATTCTTTCTTCCCTATAGCATCTAGTGTTTTCTTTGCTCAATGAGAAACTTCAAGATGATCAAAAAGATAAATTATTTATGTGACTGACACAACAACCTTACTTGTTTTATAAAGAAAAGTCTGATAATATTCAAAAGATCGTTATAAAAAAATCATTTATAATACTATATTAGCATTGTAGAAGAATTAAGACGTTCTTGATTTGAACAAGAAAGTATGAAGTTTAAAAAATAACGACTTTAAACATTTTTGGAATAACACACTAAAAATTAAAATAACATTAAATAGTTTACAATTTAATTAAATTTTCTTTTCTTTTCGACCAAATTCTCTTAACCTAATGAGAATATTCATTACGTAAAGATGTAATTCACAGCCGAAGTATCATTTACTTCATGTTAATACATGCTTCTATGTATTCTATTCTCTTAATATATGCTAAAGTTCGTCAAATATAAAATTTACAAAATTTCGAAACTCTTATGCTAAGTACTAGTAATTTATAATCACTCTGGTCTCAATTAGTTTTTATGGCGCATAAAACTAACGAAACTTATATTTTCAACATTTTGTCTGTAGTATTCATCAACACAATTAAACAATAAATTGCAGCAGATATTACAGGAAAAAAATAAAATATTGTACATTCATCAACCTTATAAAAACATTGCACAACAAATGTAAAATAACAGTAGTATATACAGTTACTAATAAAAAGTACAATGACGACAAGAAAATCAGCTATAACATCATATAAATCGAAAATTGCACTAATGATAAAGAAACCTTTAAAAACATTCGCTATGTGTTTCATCTATTTCTTTGTCTTCATCATAAACATAAATATATACTACAGCCCAATTGGCCAGACAAGGCAAGTTTTCATACCTGCCAATCACATTGTTCAGCTTCTTCCAATAAAAACCTACTAATTTAAATTATTAGTGTGTATTAGGTCCCTTACAAAAATATAACTACCTACACCTCTATGAGTAATGATAATATCATGGAAAAATACACATGACTAAACCACTGCACATTCTAGGCTCTTGCCAAGTTTGGCTAGCAGAGCTGTAGTTATTTTTCAAAACAAAATTATGTATCTTATAATTATTTCAATAAATGCAAATAGTACTTCATATATGACATTCGCCAGAAAAGAAAATTTCACTTTAGTGATTTTAATAACAAGATACTGGTAACTAGAGATGGGTTTACACTTTGGAGTTTGTTTTAGGTACAAAAACATTAGTATGCACCTGGTGCATTTACAATTTTGGAATTCTTGAAATTTTCATGCAAAAACATAATTTTTGTATGATGAATTCAATAAGAAATGTAGCATTCTGTTGAGATCGAGTTTTTTAAAAACAAGTTTATTGGAAGCAACTAAAAAGAAAGCTAAAAGCAGTTTTGGAACTTTCTATCATCTTTTATTAGTCGTAAACAAAAAATAAAATAATAAAAACATGCATTTCAATAAAATTAATAAATAAATAGATAACAAACACATTTAGTTTCACAAATGTACAAGAAAAATGTGGGTTAGAAAACAAAAATCTTGGCGGTCAATTCAAAATTCTGAATGCATCAGGTACATATAATAAACAGCACATGAAGGTTTTTCCTTGCCCATCACTAACTGGTAACAAAGAAATAATGTTCTTGCTTGAACAAATTAAAAAGCTAATTAAGGCATTGTAAAATCAACTGAAGATCTTAACTTTTAAGTTGCGAATCACATTCAGCTTACAAGTTACAATGTTATACAAAATATGTCAGATTACTATTTCAATTTACCCAACTAAAACAAATCAGGTCAAGTTACGGAGAAAGATACGAACAATTTGGAGCTGGATTATTATTATTATTATTACTATTATTATTATTATTAATATTACTATTACTATTATTATCATTGTTAATATTAGATGAATTGTTACTAATATCGTCCCCACCATGAATTGAAACTGCTGATCTATTATGTTTTAGATGGCTTTTAACTAGATCTCCAGCAGTTAATGCTGCCATAAGAGATAATTCTCCAGCTAATACAACAGCACAAACTATTCTAGCTAATTGACTGGCATTTTCTCCTGGAGACGTTGGATGTGAACCTTTTACTCCTAACATATCTAGACATGCTGCTTGTGCTGACAGGATAGTACCTCCACCAATTGTTCCCACTTCTATAGATGGCATGGTACAAGATATATAAAGATCATTACCATTCTTTCCATGCGGTTCCATAAGAGTCATGCAATTGCTACTACCAACATTTTGGGCAGGATCTTGGCCGGTAGCAATAAAAAGTGCAGTAACTAAGTTGGCAGCATGAGCATTAAATCCACCTATACTGCCAGCAATGGCGGATCCTATCATATTTTTAGCATTATTTACATCTACTAATGCAGGCACACTCGTTTTTAATACCGATGTAACAACATCACCTGGTACAACAGCTTCACATACTATTGATTTACCTCTACCTTCAATCCTAAAAATTCATCATTAACAAAAGAAACCACATTTGTATAAAGCAGTAATCAACTAACCAATTTACAGCAGCAGGTTTCTTATCAGTACAGAAATTTCCACTTAGACTTAAAATTTCCATACTTGGAAAATGTGTTTGCACCATTTTCAATGATATCTCAGTTCCTTTAGAGAGCATATTCATTCCCATAGCATCTCCAGTCTGTGCAACAAATCTAATAAACAAGAGACGTCCTGCTATACGTATGTGTATCTTGATTAATCTTGCAAATCTACTACTGGAATCAAAACTTTCCTTTATGACTTTAAAATTATCTGGCGTTTCCATCCAAGCCATAGCATCACTATAATAAATAATAATTAGTAAATGTACCAACATTAACAATTGTATAATCATACTAACCTAGCTTCACTAAGAGATGGAAAACGAACTACTGGACCTCTCGTCATACCATCAGCAACTACTCTACTGGTAACACCATTTTTCAACAATGCACGGCTACCTCTATTTGTACTAGCAACAAGACAACCTTCTGTTGTAGCCAAAGGAACAGTAATCATACGATTATCTAAGTTTAATGGTCCTACGTAACCAACAGGAATCGGCATATAACCAATTACATTTTCGCAACAAGCTCCCATTATCTAAATGGAACGATATTTATTATATTTAGAACATGAATAAATTGAAATTGTACATACAAGGCTGTAGTCATAGTTTCTATATGGCAAATCTTGAAGAGCACTTGTGAACTTTCCAGATGATCCAATGATTTTTCTTCTGATTTTAACACCACGTTCTGGGTTATCAACAGCTTTCTCAATTTGATATGCTGCTATGTGTTTATGCTTAACAAGTAACATTACTTCTTCATCAGTTAAGTCAGCAGCTCCCAAATCAGATTTATAAATACTGAGGCATTCATCTAGACTACGTAGTTCTTTAGCTGGTTTATTTTCATCAACAAAATTGTCAAATATGTCACTGTTACAAATTGGTATAGTTTGTACGGATTTATCTGCATACTGTTTCATTATATCTGTAATTACAACTATTCACAATCTGTACGATTATTAAAATAAATTTTTTTACCATCATCTGAATCTTCATCTAATGAAAATGTAAAGGTTGGAATATGATGAGATGGTGGTTCCTCTTGTACATCAATGGATTCTGACATTTCCAAGTGAGTATTTATGGTGTTGGTGTGTGAATATACTGTTTCGTTCAATTTTAAAGATGGTAATGAATTATTTAACATGTGAGATGTTGAATTCGTATGTGAATATGAAAACTTTTCTAAAAGTGTATGTGATGCTCCATTAGACAAATTATTTTCAATAGAATTAGGTATAAGATCTTCTCTTGTTTGTGTTTGTAAATCTTCTTGTAACTCTTCTTTGTTTTCAAAAATTACAAATTTTGCCAAAAGTGCCAGTAATAATGTTAATATTACTATATGATCATTGCTAAGATTAAGCCATCTGAAATATTTTCTTAATTATTTATTTTTATGGTTATATTTTATAAAATATATGTACCTCAAGATATAATTTTGTAATGTAGCTTCTTGTGTTTGATTCAAGTTTGATAACTGTTCCATACCTACTGAACCAATTACATTGATGTTATTTTGGGATGGCCAACGACTGCACACAAAATATTTTATGTTTTTAAAGGTTTTGAAATTTATAATTTAACAAATACTTACCTATGTACATGTACCATCATTAAACCTGCAGACATAATTAATTTCACCCTTTGAATTATTGGATTGGATTTCTGATCTTCTTCTGTCAATGATGTAGATAAAATTTGTTTTACATTATTTGTACCACTGTAGTTAATGGTCATTTTAGATAACTAAAATAAGTAAAAAATCTAGTACTTACAATTTAAATAGAAGTTCATTTTTAATACTTACCTCTAACATTAAAGATAAACATGCTGGATAAAATGTCATAAATATTAAATAATTTACCAAAACTGATAAACAAGCTATATATGAAAGCGCTTCCAGTCTATGAACACCTACATTAAATTAAATTAATTATTATTAAAAGTGTCATAATTTATAAAAACAAGCTTTACCTGACAATGTTCCAACACCAATTACTAATATTTCGACAATAGTATCTAATGTCATGGCAGGTCCTAAAAGAGACATTCCCCTGGCAATATTTTCTTTTGCTTCTTGATCTGAACCACTTAGTGCAAACTGAGCTAATTTACCAGTTTTTGATAAATCAATCAAAAGTAAGAAGAAAAACAAGGTATCTCTAAAATAATTGTATACATTAATTTAAAATAGAAGTAATTTTATTAAATCTATAATTACTTTAAATCTGATAAATCAATCTGTAAAACATTGATAACGGCTGATGTAAATACAAAACTTGAAAATACAATAAACAAACCAGCAATACCTAAAAACAAATTTAAAAATTATCGTGAAACATAAAAATTTTTCTTTACATACCTAGAATATATTTTGAACCTATTTTTCTTAAATTGCGAAATTGATAGTAAGTGTAAAGTACGGCTAAGCATCTTATTAGTGTCATGACAATTATGTCTGCTGAATTATAGTCGGTCTATAATAAAAAATTCAAATTTTATCGACATATTCTGATTCTAACTTTAAATACTATTCCTTACTTCATTTAAGCATCCAGTGCAATCACGTAGTGGAGGTTTAGGTGGTGGTGTAGGATGTTGATATTCCATAGTTACCATACATGTTGTTAAAGTTAATGTGGCTACTATTATTTCCCAGGGATGAGTTGCACAAAACTCCCCATGGGCATGAAAAAATCGCGTCGTCATGGTTTCTAAGTCCTCTAAAAATAATTTACCATGAACAAATGAAGAATTACTGAGAAATATTGATCATAAATTGTGTAAACTTAATCATGTATTTCGTAAATCCCTTTAGACATTAAACTAAGCAGAGTATTCCTGGAGAACTTTAACAAAAAATAATGTCATGTACGCACACACATATTCTTTCTGAACATCATAAACGGAATTACTACAAGTAATTCAACTAGATCTGTTTGTATATACATATTTCTTGTAAATCTCAATTGAAATGTTTTCAAAGAAAATGAGTATGTGGTAGAAATGTTATTTTAAGATTCATCTAGCAAAATGTTTATTTTGTTAGCGGTTTAAGCAATTATTATCATTATTTAAATCTTTTCTTTTGGTATTTTAGCAAGACATCTATGTGTCTCTAACTAAATTAAGTCATAGTTTATAATGGAAAAAAATAACCTTGAAGTGTCAGATATATTAATGCTCTCGATATAAAAATGCGTTGTCCCAATTAAGAAAACAGTAGCAATTTAAAATTAAAAATGCATTAAGAGAAAAAAAATAAGAAATTCTAGGCTAACATAATTTACTGTTTTAGAATAATTTTAAGTTTTTTATGTTTAGACAAACATGAAGGTGAAAAAAATTAAGATTTCACGATGTTAAATTTCTCAGATAAAAAATATTACTAAGATTTAAATAGGTATTTTGTTCCTTTCATAATGAAAAGACATATCTTAGTAGGGCTCTAATGTGAGTTACGCTTATTTGTTATAAAGAGGACAATTATTATAGGAGAGGGTAGAAACATAAAATAAAAATATTTTATAATTATAATCAATTATTTGTTTGAAAGTCTTAAAAGATTAACACTAAAATAAAAACTAAAAACAAAAAAGTTTCGTTAGCAATTGCTGTTTGCAGTTTGCCTTCAGCGAATTAATTATCAAGAAAAAACTGATTTAGGCACAGCCTGTCCTTACAATTTTTTAATTGCATTACTTCCAATGTTTAATTTAAATATAAACAAATTAGCATCTGTTATCTTCATATCATGAAATTTAATTTGATTTTAATATTATTATTATTATTATTATTATTTATAGCTTCATGTGCAGGTAATAGGGTATAAAACGCAGAGGCAATACAGCCTATTTTCTGTAATGGCATTTTCTGGATATATTTAAATATGTCCTGTGGTATGTTTATGGTTTATAAATACATGAGGTTTATCTTATGTTAGTAATTCCTGCTTCTGTGAAAATGACAACTAGAATAACTTTAATACTATCTTACTAAGTTTCCAGTTTCTAAGAGGTGTATTATAGAAATTGCATGATCAATTATCATTGGTAAGGTCAATGTCTAGCCTATAATAAGCAGCACATAACCTGCTTTTTTAGAATGGTGAAAGTAAGTATTTATGATATGAAAAGTAAGATTTTTATTAGGGATCTGTTGATACCAATATATATAGCGGTCCATCGGCTATATTGGCCATGAAACCAATAATTGGTATCGGATGATATGCGCGATTTCTATTTTTTATTCACGAAAGAGACAAAATGTGTCACTATTCCTATTAAACAATGCAGTCTACAGATTTATTGACACTTTTGCTAATTTCTGAAAATTATGAATAAATGTACACTGGCTGATATAAGCATGTAGCACAAAATATGATGTAAAGATTTCAAAATATGGAGACTGATATTGTATCAGCATTAATTGGTCACTATTTTATCAGTATCAGTTGATCCCTAGTATCTGACAAGTCCAGACAGCTTCTCATATGTCTTGTAATGAGCAATTTATAATTTTTCACTTAGCAATATTAGAGGAATAATTTTTGCATCATAATCAAAATGTTTTCTATTATTATACATTTCTTTTATTTCAATCTAATAAGTATGTAGGGAGTGACATATCGCCAAACAGGAGTACCAAATGCACATTTTTATATCCACATTAGATTATTAAAATTTCTCAGAAGCTGTAGTAAGTAAACAACCCTCCCAAATAAACAGTAACTAGAAACAGTAGCAACTAAATAAACCTACAAAGATTCCCATATGCAATGATAGTTTCATTGGCAAATTTTTGTATAATGCTAATCAATTAAGTTCATTTTTTTATTTCAGAAAATAAGTTCAAGTCAGTTGTTTTCTATCAGGCCCAACATAAGAAAGTCAGAGAAAGATCTCTCTTGTTTTTCTCCTAATATACCAATAATCTAATTTAACGAAACAAAAATCTTGATGCTGTAGTTCTGGCATTTCTATTTAAGGAGGTACAGGACCTTAGTGAAAATGATGAAAACATCATGAAATTTTGAGGATCAATAAAAATATTTATATTTGTTGTCTGAAAATTTTAGCGATCTAGGGTTCGTAGTTTTTTTTGATAAAAAAAAATATTAAAAATAGCCAATTTAACATTATAACAGCATATCAGACCCCACGCATACCTATATATCAATACTGTTAGCTATGAAAAAATAGTAACACTGCTCTGAAAAACTACATGTGCATAAAAAAAATTTTCAAAATTATTGAAAAAAAAATTATGTGAAGGATTCTTATTTATAAAAATAATTAACTTTAAAAAACACTAATTTTTAAAAAGCAGTCAGCCATAGTTAATGTGGGTTATGTTGATGGCAACGGCGCACGGATTGAGGGGGAAATTCAAAATTCAAGGAGATCGTATTTCAAAAAAATAAATGTTAAAGTTTTTAAAAAACTTTTATTATATATTAAAAGATATAACAAAATTTATAATAATTCGTAATAAATAAATTATTGCTCAATTTCTTTAATATTGCAAAAATAATTAAACGTTTTATAAGATTGTAGTTTTTAAATTTTTCAAATAATTCAATAGGTTAGTAATAATTTTTTTTTACTTAGACACTCAAACTTTCTTTTTGGTTATAAATTTTTTCAGTGACTCGTTTACCTTTCCAAAAATAACGTTTTTTTTCTTCGTTCATTTTTTATTGCTTTCAAGAATCTTGTTAAATAAATTTCACCTCTTTGCTTTATTTGTAAACATACACACACCAACGCAATTATAATACCGTGGACGCATGTGCAAACACGGTTAAAGTTGCTACGCTGCCGAATTTTTATTATTTCTTAAAAAATATTTAATAATAAAAAATTGATTATTTCATGTAAATTTAATAGTAATTATGAATCATTTTGTAATGATTTGATAATTACATACATAAAAGAATAATTTCAACAAGCCAATAGTCATTTAATCACAAAATGAAATATTAATTTTTAAAAGTACAATCCCGAGAAAAGTGTATCCTTTCCATAGTGCATACTAATTACAGATACCTACCATGGAGTAAACTTTTTAAATTGACTGTATGTCCTGTACCTCCTTAAATAGCCCGAATTTAATTTATGTGAATATTATACAAAAATATGTCTTACTTCTTGAATGGCTTATTGATTTATTTATTTATTGATGAAAATCAAGATCCTTCAACAAAGATTATGATACGGGGACTTTTTGTAACTGGAAACAATTCAATAATTCTTTTAATAAAAAATAAAAAATTCTTTACACTTCTTTTTAATTGCAAGCCATTAGCGTACCCACATATTTAAAAGTCACTTGAAATCATTTTTCTTTTGTGTATATAACATACCATATTTCATTTTGATGAATTATTCAACTCTTAACTTTTAATTTTATCAAGGAAAAGGCATGTAACATTTATAAGATGGAACTTACAAGCACTATCTATCTTCAAGTTTTCTGCAGATTGGATTGGTTAAAATTCGAAAAAACCAACATCTAACTGGTAAATGTGACAACAGACGAAACTGTTTGAACAATTTTTTATTTTAAAAAGATTTCACGATAATTTTCCATTTCATTAAAATTTAATCTAGAATAATTATTACAAAAATTAATAATTTGAAATAATAATTGTTTAATTAATTTTGATATTGCTTTAGGGTTAGTTCTATCAATTATATTATGATGTTGTAAATCAAATCTTGCTCGAGGAAAATTCTGTAGTCATTAAAAACAAAAATAGGTTTAAGGTCAGCTTAACGAAAATAACAAGATTTTAAGATACTAATAAAATTTAAAAAAAAATAACATAATTGAAGCAATTATAAAAAGTCCTTAAAAATGACCCTGACAGAATATCCTTATTTCTTTGATTCAGAAAATAAGATGTAACTGACACGATTTTCTTTTTAGATTCATATAGAAATTACACGTACTATCTCTTAACATTAATTTTTTTAATTTAGTCTAAATTTAATCTTCTACTATAATGATCAATAGGGGCCAAGAGCCAAGGGTATCCCAGAAATTTCATTTTTTTGTTAAGGTCTTTCAACTTAACGAACTAGTTTTTGCGACGTCACTGGGCACCATCATAATAACAAGTTTGATTTATAATAATTAAGATTTTTCTGGTATTATTTAAAACCCTGGAAAAAAAACTTGTTTTAAAGAAAATATGCAAATGAACTAAAAATCCCTTATTCCATTATTATTATTATCAAAAGTTTTGATATTTACTTTCTGTACTTGTAAATACAAGACTTTTGTAGTCTGCTTACAATAATTCTAATTATGAGTTTTGTATAAAATGTTTCTTCTTATGAAGCTATTAGGTTTTGCTGCTGTTCGACAGAGAATTCAATGCATTATATTTAAACTGATTTAGTTGATAAAAGCCATTTTTGAATAGCATATAATGTTTATTTCATTTTCTGTATGATAAAACAGTTTGACTGTTTATTTAGAATCAAGTTTTTTTTAAATGTTCATTAGTCTAAAAGTTGTATTTTACGGGGCATCCTTGACAGTTTTGCATCATTCTCATTATAAGTGCTTTTTTGACATTCTACATTTAGAATATTATGCATAATAAAGCTCAGAATTTGTAATAATTTTATTATTTTAACAATCAAGTAGATATGATTGATATTCAATTGTTTATTGAATTCAATTAACAAAGAAAAATGAATTTAATAATGGTTTTGGAAAGTCAGAGGTATAGGAATTTATTCCTAATAAAAAAAAGGTTATGATAAAAAACGAAAATTAAAAATGTTTGTTTTTAGAGATTATTTTAGAAAACAACAAAGCTAGTTTGATTTTATTTAAATATTGCTGATTAACATTTATATAACTCTGAAAGCTTTTGAGATGTATGCACGAAGATTTGAAACAATCTGTATTGGGCATTGTGTTGGTTAAACTAGAAGTGACAAACATTTTATTTGTGCGTAGAATGATGTAATGTATGTAAGTTCTTGTTATAATTGCTAATTGATATATTAATTTGAAGCCACCCCTTTTATGTGAGCATCTTTTTGATTGTCAGATTATGACAAATATTGTATGTTTTAAAACTGCACAAACATGAATTGTTAGTTTATGCAGGCCATATAGCAAAACTATTGAGGCGTGTGTTTTAAAATACATTGATGTAGGTATACGAATGCATTTATGCAAACTTATGATGCCGATCAGTTCTTGTTGTTGTATTGAAAATTGATCAATAAATAATCAACATATTTGAAAATAACTCTGCAAGTTACTGGCCAATATTTAATTTTATTTGAAGTAAAATCTAATAAAATTTAAAAAAATTCCAGAAAAACATTTATTGATTAATATTAAAGTCTTTAAAAATTGTAAAATCCTAAAAAAAAATTCTAAATTTCACATTTTGGACCTTTCCCTTCCAGATTACAACAAAAATAGAATTATATGTACAGATGCTTGTTATGACTAAATAACAACAATTTTCAACAACAAGCAATCAGTGATGTATCATTTCAAATTTCAGTTTTCTTCAACTTGGATGACATTTTCTTAAATCTTCATGTCATTTTCTAGTTTAAGAGAATTTTCTGATATTTCAGTTTCTGTTTTTTTGTTTGCACATAAAAATCTAAACTGTAAGACCTCCCATTACAGACACTCCCTACAAGCAGGCAAATTTTGTAAAACCTATTACTAAGACATGCTAAATAGCCTCTTTTAGCCGGACCCTCTAATACATGGACACGGGCAGTTCATAAAACTCATTTTTAGTCAGAAAAGCTCCTCTCAACCGGACACTTAACCTACTTGTATTCAAATATTAATATTTCCAAAGTAGGAAATGTTAATGGGGTTTATATGTATATCAAATTTAAGTCTTGAGGTATGATGGTCAACGCTTGCATGATTTTTTGAACATACAGTGGAACCTCCATAACTCGAAATTCGAGTTACAGAAGTTCAACTTATGGGGGTTCCACTGTATTTGTATTCTTATTTCAAAATGTTTGAATATTGTATTAGAAAATTTGTACAAGTTTAAGATATCATCACTAGTGTATTAGAAAAGCAATTATATCTGATACTGACTTGACAAATTCCAAATTAGTAATTCTTAAATATGTTCCAAACTAGAAACGAGCTAGACTGCTACTTTTCATAAGTAATAAATCGCAAGTTCTAGTGTTAAATGTTAAACGGACGATTGCATCGAAATGTAGATGATTCCACTGTCTGTCAAAGTGCAGATTTGTCTACACTTAGGCGAAATCACCTATGATTTTATCACTGTGACTGAAAAGTAGCAGCTTAACCCATTTCTGCCTTAAACCTTAAGGTATCTGTGTCTGTGCTCTCAGAATATTTAGCTTTATAAGTAAGTATAAATAAGTTTACTCGTTTATATTTCTTAATTTGGACACTGCCAGACACGGATGTTTCTTTTAAGAGGACATCTCCAATAAATGGACAAAAAGTGTGGAACCAAAGGTGTCCACTTATTGGAGACTTTACTGTATTTTGTTGTTTGCTATCTTTTGATGTGATTGAAGAATAAATTAGCTTCATTCTATGAAACATTTAAAAAAAAAAATTACAACTTAATGTCATTAAAGGTTTGTGCAAATAAAAATCAATTTAAAGTCATTATAAGACCAGCAGCAATAAGATTCAAAGTTAGCAAAAAGAAAAAAGTCATAGCTTTGAAAATTATAAAAAAACTTGAATCTGTATCAGAAGTTCTTACATATTATGTTAGTAATGAAAAATCTTCACACTTGAAACAAATTATTATAGAATTGATACCACAATAAGAAAAACACTTATTACCAGAGCTTGATAAAATAATAAGGTGTCGGTGCACTACTATTGCAATTTACGTAAACTTTGTAGTATTTAAGCAATGAGCTTATAATAATTTTTATTGCAATTATACCTGTATACAAATGCAATTGCTATCATTAGTAAGATTTATATTCATTATATTATAATTATATTGCATTATCAATTCCTTTGCTTTTTAATAACAATAATACTAATAATTCTTTAATAGAAAGAATTTTTATTACTTATTATATAAATTGAAGTTTTGATTTTATTACCTTGGTTTAAAATTGAATCAATAAAAACTTCTTACCTATTGAATTAATCTAATAAACAAAATTACCATTTACGTCAGAAATCTTTAAAGTTTGTTTATTTTAATGACCGAGAAAATGATACTTTTATGGTATGATGAGATCAAATTTATCATGCTCGTATACATATTATACCGGCTCATTCTCTGCCTGGTTTTATTATTATATACATGTATAAATTACCCTAAAACATATCTTAAAGATATTAAAGTTAAAAAAATTGCATCACAAACGAAAACATTAATATGAAATAAATTGTATCATTGACAATCAAAAATAAAAACTTTCATAATCAAGATAATTTCCAATTAATTTTGTAACGTTTAACTTTCTCACTTTCTCTGCTTTAAATTTTTTCCTTTATTAAAGAATGAAATTTCTACCTCTTATTGCACTTTCTTCATGACAAAAAAAGATTGTAAACAAAATGTTGTGATAAATTAAGAAATATATTTTACAACTCAAATTATGACTTAAACTAACATGTAGAATATACAGATGAAGACCACAAGTTTGCCAGGCAATAAAATTTTTTTAATAAGTATTGTCGGTGGACAGACACAATGTAATATTAGCATTTTTTTAAACGACTTAAAAATACATATTACACAAATTGTATTGTTATGATAATAAAAAAATTTAATTTTAGACTTCAGTACTGATTTTACACATTAGGTACTTACGTTGTTATTACAAAAACTATTATGGGGTACAGGAACTTGAAAAATACCTCACTAACTTCTCCTGTTATTACCGGACAGTATATAACAAAATGAAAGTAATATACTTGATATTGACCTAAATTATTCCCTCTCCATAAGATTCACTTAATATTATGCAATGATTAAAAGAAACATTATTTTGTCGGAAGTATCAAGTGCAATATATATATTAACCAAACAATTCAAATTAGAACGTTCAAGATTTACTTAAACTACAAATTAATAAAGTAATGAATGAAAAGTGCAATACAAAAACTAAAATAAATAAACATTGTTAGTTCTATTTTCTAAGTAGGTACTTACTTGTTATAATTCTGGTAAGTTCTAAAAATAAATTTGAATGCAGCACAATCTAACCGGTTCCTCACTGAATTCCTGATGATCTTGATAATGAAAATTTCATTGACATTGTAAGTTATAAAGCTGAGATCAAAGTTGAAGCTCCGGTAATAACGTGATGTTATTTTTTTGGGCAATTCAAAATTCTAACCCCACTACCATGGGAAACTATGGGAAATGCCAAGGTTTTTAGAGTGCACCACAAAATACTTACGTAATTATTTATTTACTTACGCACATCACTATGCTTAAAGCGCTTAAAGCCCCAAGCAAAATGCAAATTTTAAGGTAGTATGACGTTCGTTGTTGAGGTTAGATAATAATTGACATCATTGGCGTACGGTTAAAGGGGTCATCGGATATAATAGAATGGCCAACGGTAAGAAAAGAAAGTTTCATCTAGAAATCGCACCGGTAATGTTTTTTAATCTTGAGTGCAATGAATATTTTCAATTACTTTTATATTACTATTCTGTATTGAGTGTACCGAAATATGAGTGTATGTGACGAATGATGAAATATTAATCGACGAATATTACTACCATTGAGGAAGCGTATTCCGTTTACCTTATCGAGATTTTTGAAAGTTATCGGGATTATGTCGAGGTTGTTATAATTAAATCAAGTTCGTCAAATGACGCAGAAATCTAAAATATTAAAAACAGTGGCGTGCACAGGTAAATGTTATTAGAAAATGATTAGAACCCCTCTCATAGGACCTATATGTATAATATATTTTGATCGAGCAGTAGTATTATTTCTTGGAAAGATGTTGATTTGTTAACCTACTATTTTTCAGATTTTTGCCATTTATAACTATTATGTAATATGATGATATGAAACTAATGCGTTTTTGATTGAGATGCGTTATGGAAGCTCGATTCGCACCGTAATGAGATCGCTGCGCTCGTTCGGTTACTTCTAGTGCAGATAACAATGCCGTTCCAATCGAGCACGAAGATGCATACTAACAGTTGATTGAAAGTTTCATTTCAGATCACTCTAGTGCAGCACTGAGTCCGCCAATCGTAAACGCTATAATATTACCTAAATACATGTACAGGGTGTTTCAAAGAAAATGCTTAAGGAGATCAGCGTTTCAGTAACTTTGAAAAAGAAGTACCTAACATACAATCACAAACAGCTCTTTGGACTTAAGCGCTCACGACTCTTTCTATTTGCTTCTTCGATACCTGGTAGCAGCTATCTGCTGAACTGTACGACGTGGTACAAAATAAACCCGAAAGCAGTCTATTATTGTTATGAGTGGCACAGTCTGATATGTATTTAAAGTGATTTTGAGAATACCATATAAACTAGATAAACGATTCGTTTTGTCACATAAACCTTTTTGACACGTCACTGTCGAAGTTCAAGCGATCTGTTAATAATTTGATATAGTTATAATATGGTTAGAATATTTCACCCTTATAGATAATGTTATGTTGCATGTTTTTTTTAATAGATTTTACTTACTTTGTTTATACATATATGTTTGTCTAAATGTTATATTCATATATATTTGGTTTGTTTTTCTCTTTTTGTATATATACATACACATTGTTCTGCACCGTTCCTGCCATTTGGAATATTTTATTCTGTAGGCAGTGTACTACATAAATAAATAAATAAATATTCAGTATGTATGTGTTAGTGTTGCTGTTGCAGTTTTAGTTACAACGCACATGATTTAAGGCGTCGTGTGTGGCTTGGAGAAAAAAAGGAAAGGGTTGTGGGCGCCAGGTTTGTATGAATTTCTTTCCTTGTAAAATTAATAATTAAATATTTCCACAAAAGAAATATCAATTGGTCCCAATTCTATGAGGTAAATATATATAATATAAAGATAAATCTTGTCTACCCATCAAAAGATTGTGTAAGCATTGATCACCGTACCTTCAGACGATCGTTTCGTCCTTATTCTGGGCTCATCAAAGAAGGATAACGATGATCAACGCACAATTTTTTGATGGGGAGACAAGATTTGTCTTCATATTATTTATACTCTTTCCTTGTAATTACTATACTGACCCGCAGAGTTGACTAAGTACAACGCAAATCTACGTTAGTAGTACAAGTACCGTATAGTTAAGTACATGTAAGTATATACTTTTATACATAAGTATATATCCTCAGATTACGGTTTGTTTGTTCATAGGTACACTGAATTTGATTATTATTGTATGCAGAATAAATATACAGGATATGGAAACATTTTAATCTTAATATACCAACCAAAAAAACAAGTGCAAAGAGTACTTAAGTAAATTTAATGCAAAGAGAATAGATAACTGTATTTGTGAGTTGATGCATGTTGTATAAATGCTTCTGCATATGGCATATGACGCAGGTATTTAATTTACGTTTCTTGCAAAAAACTACTTGAATCTCCAGAGCATGAAAAAACACTCTTACTTAAATTTAATTAATGTAATCCACGCTCAATAACTTTTAGAATATATTTATAAGTAACAGACTTCGGTCTTAATCTTTGTTTTAATTACTATCAAATTGAAATGTTTATAAAAGGTTTTTTGAAAACAAAACTCTACTCGCGTTTTCAAATTAAAGAAACACCAGGCGGACTAAGTAAGATATGCCTTCTGTGTAAGTGAGATTCATCAAAACAGTGATTGCTTCGTAAATTTTGTATTTGTATATTGGTTTCATGAATGTTTATGTTTCTTTCTATGTAAGTGCTGGATAGAAGAAAACACAAAACACCCAAAAACACTTAGGTAAATCTCTAACTATCACGCCGTATTATCACATACAAAACATAATTAAATTTAATCTAATGAAGATAGAATTAAAGGTATCATAAATGATTGTACTAAAAGGACAGACGCCAATGAGAATAACAGTTTTAGTTTAAAAGTTTTCTTCCCTTGTATAGTTTCAAATACTTCTTCAAAATGTACTTAATTGCTCTAATTCAATTAACAAAGATTATATACATTAGTACTAAGTACATACAACGAATGTATTTTGTATGTGTTCACTTTCTAGTTTTTGTTTTGCTCTTGCTAGTAAATCTGCATACGCCACTGATTCTAAATTTGATATACCTATATAAAAACAAGTTACGTCTACGTAGACCAGCTTTTAAATTTACGAGGATGAAAGCCGACATTATTACACGTTATAATTAATTAAGGAATCTGCACAAAAAAAATAAAAATTAGCAATTTTTGGCATCGAACAGAATGTATTGACGTCGATGAACCTGTATTTAAATTACTTTTTTTCTTCGTTTTTATGATCTAAATATCGATATTTGAAACATAAAAAGTTCATTTAAATTCCTTCAGCAGAATCTTGTAAGTTGTGACATACTCTTCTGTTTTTAAAATTTTTAAAACCCTGCATGCTAAATTAATCAGATCTAGTTATAGGTAAACCAAAAAACACATAACAGATAAACTAATGTTGCAAATAGCACATATTACTATTAACAGAAAATGCATTTACATTACCTTGTAATTAAGTTTTTTCTAATGGGAATAAAAAGCTAACAAAAAAAAGAAGTCGCACACACGCACGCACAACTAGTAGATTTTAATACATTAGACGGTTGAGTTTATTTGCTTCACAGTTCTATCATCTTGATTAACTTACTAAAGCAAAAGTCTAGCCTTCTTTTCTATTGCCTATGGTAGGGACTTCATTGCTGGTACCTAGTTTCAATAATAATACCAAGGCAGTACATCATCCGGTTACACCGGAAATAGTATTAACTTTCTTTTCATCAATAACACATTTATTTATTACTTTAGTGGCTCAAGGGTGCACCAACCTTACATGAAAAGAGAGCAGTATAAAACAGCGGCCAAAAACAGAAGCTTGGACATACTCTGACTTGGATGCAGACCCATGACACATGCACAAATAATTAAGGTGGCGGTATTTGTCCTCTGATTAGCAATACTATTCAAAATTTTGCCTTCTTTTACTTTAACAACAAAAAGAAAACGGTAACTAATACATTATATCTACTACTCGGCACTCTTCTTATGCACAAATTGGGAGTTTTCATATCCCAAAATGAAAAATTAACAATGCTACTTTTATCTCTTTAGAAAGAGAGAATTCAAAGGATTAATCTCAAGTACTACAAACTATTAGGGAAAACATTCTGTCCTAATTCAGGGACAGAAAAGTAACTAAGGAAGGCATGCCATGCTCTTCCGGGCATAGCCACATAAACAGAAATGCATATCTGTGGTTTAACCAAATCTTTGTATACATTACTTTCACTCCTCATCCTGCGCTCTAGGAAAGTGAAAGTCAATTTTACTTTTTCTTATGATTTCATAAAATAAGACATCCTTGACCTTATATTAAATCAACTAATAGACGGTCTCATATTAAGTCCCACATTAAAATAAGGAAATAAACGTTCATCTCTACAGAACCGAATATCATGCAGTTCTGGATGTAATGACTAAGAAATTTATTGTCAAAGTTTACTCTTCTAGAATCGTTACTTTCCGTGAAAAGGTGAGACTTTTAACATTTCCATCAACTATATCAAGAGGGTGGCATACTTGTTCCAAAACCATGAACTACAACACGTGACTTATGTGAATAGTTATTTCCTACTAGAGAGTCCTCTTCTGAACCATAACATATCCCTGTTCACAACTGCCCGGCAAGCTAACGTCTAATTCACGTGATTTACTAGTCATACATTACGTCACATTTACGTTTGAAATGACCTCAAGATAACACAGCTCAAAGACATCACTTAAAACGAGAAAAGGATTTAATAGCGAAATAGACGTCTTTTTGACATCAGACTAATGTGATATTAAGTAAGTAGTTTTATGTACTATATATAATTCAATTTGCAAATGCGATCCTGATTGTCATTACAACTTCCAGTTGTAAATCCAAATCCAGAGGGCCGAGGTTTGACGTCGATTGGGCTCGTCTTATATATACATACAAATTAATTATAATCGCAATACTTTTACAATGGAAAGGCATGAAGGCAAACCGCCTTCACAGATGTTACAATCGATTCGAGAGGACAAAACAGCAGTGGTTAGCAAAGAGCTCATCTGCTAGCGTGGACTCAGAAGAGTCCTTCGCCAGTTTTTCTCTCTTCAAGTCGTCAAACGTCAGTTTAGTTTTTCATGACCCCGAAAATACAATTACGGCCATAATTTGATACTTATTCTCAGCACTTTCTCCCAACCCAATTTTACGCTGACCTAGTATAGCCCTTCAACATTCTAGATATAGTATTCGAAATAATTTCTACAAAACGTTAACTTGCTTTCGTCCTTTCAGTCTAATTTCCGAACGGGAATTAATTACATAATGACACAACCAAAATCATCAATTCCCGAAACTGTATTATCGTCATCTGTCATCTTTCTGAATATAAAGTTTACCTTTGTCAAAGTCTTTGTCATTTTTCATAAACTCTGAAACGCCTATATTCCCCTCAGTTTTGGCAAAATTTTAAAGAACTTCTTACATTGCCAATATTATGGGCAAGCAAGCAGAAATTTCTTATATAATTGTTCAAGCTGATATTTTAAGGGGGGTCACAGCATAGGCCCCCACAAGGTAGGTTAGTTTGAAAAGCTGAAGGAGAGCCCCCGCACCCCCTTGTTGGAGCTGATAGTCGGTCAGGAATTCAAGAAAGCCCCCTACGTTAAGACTTCGAAAGCCTCCCCCATGTTGAAATCCCAAGGGACGCCAAGTTCGGTGCCTGTGAGGGGAGGGTCTTAATTGTTGTTGTGCCACTGGACATAATCTTAAAGTTTTTAAATATGTAGCGTTCTGATTTCACTCGGCTAGCAAATCTGCTTCGGTTCTTTGTAGTCCATCAGGGACAGCTCAAACTTCGGTCTTTAAGGCCTCACACTGAATACTCGCACTCAGAGAGATTCCGCACTTTCAAATTTCTAAGATTTGATAGTAGAGTTTTTGATTGTTTCAGCTTTTCGATAAAAATATTTCTATTTTGTAAATATTTTGATGCCCCACAAAACCTTCAGCCGACATTATATTATGTATCATTTATAGCACTATTGTAATAACATAATGGATGGTTAAAAGCATCCAAGCTCCATGAAACGCAAATTTTACTTGCTATGCACACCAATTGGAAAACCTTCCCAATAGAAAACAGAACAAAATGTTGAGTATTCATATTTTCTAATGTTGTATAATAATTTGGGAGTAGTTCAAGTTTGTCTTCAAGAAGAACAACTTTTGGAAAGCCAATCGAATATTATTACATAGTTTACGTAGTTGTTGTCATTATAGAGTACGTTAAAAAAACTAAATCCAAGTAAAAAGTTTTTGTAGAACTACTAGAAAGCGGAAGAGATCTTACACCAATCGGACGAGCTTTTCAAATCAATGCTTTGGACATGTTTGGAAGTAACGGCACTTTACACAAGAATCTATTATTTTGAAATCTTTGATTGACGAGTCACAAGGAAAGTTTTTTTGCAAAATCAAAACAATAGCGCTTAGTAACTATCAGTTAATACAATATCGATTATACTGCGATTGTCGTACTGGTTTTGGAATAGAAGCAACAATCTACAAATATTCACTATCTAAAACCCAAGTGAGTACTAATAAAAACCTACTTTTTTGTCTTGATTCTTTTATTCATATAGCACTTCATAGCATTATCCAGACGTATTCCTCAAACTTTCTATTACGGTCGTCTAATCAGCTATTTTGATTTATGAATAACTTGAAATTGTATAAGCTATAATTATAAAGCAAGACGCAGTAACAATGTATTCGTCTTGTTTAGTTATAAATAGTAGTGTAAAAAGACCAAAAAGAAACAGATTGGAACCTGTTTCTAACGTAAATTCAAGTAAAACAAGTACCGTAAAACAAGATTCAGGTCATTAAGCTGCTTTTTGTTTCAACTTTTTTCTTAGCTTAATAAAGATTAGTTCTTTTTTATTATTTTTATTAGTTCTTTATGGCTTGATTAAAATGGAGAGATTGTGTAATTAGAAAATCTAACTGAAACTGAGTAGCTCAAACCACGTAAAAAAAGCTTTACCCATTAGAACCGATGATATTATATTTATACAAAGTATTTCAAATTTACGTGCATGCTGAAACTATTAAAGATACATAATACAGGAAGATTAATTAAATTGACACAAAACTGCATAGTTTATTGCTCCTCAATTATCTGAAAAGACATTATTTTTGGAATAACTTGAAAAAACAAAAAATGTTTAGTTTTTTCTTTGATTATAACTATCTTCTTATTAGTAAGTTTAAATTAGAAAAATACTATTTAATGTGCAGGTATGTTTCAAGGTGAAGTATCTACGGCACCCCAATTCATACAAGAGATATTATTTAACTAAACAGTTCATTAAGTACTAGTTAGTACATTGCAAATAATTGTTAAGTTCAAATGAAATAAATTAAAAACGCCTTTGTTTTGTTTTATTTACACCATTACATGTTTAATGTTAAAGCTAACTGAGGCGTACCATGATTTTTACGTAAACACTCGTTTTTAATTTAATAACTTCCAAAAAAAAAGAATAGCTTTGTTTACATCCATATATCGGTAACAAGTATTCAAAAGGACTACTTACTCAATGGTACCAAAATCAAGTAGGTGTTCCATTTATAAAAATTTGTGCCTGCGCCCTATTTTTACAGAAAAACAAAAGAAAACAAGAGAACAGAGCAAGAATTTCTTGTGTATAGTCTTAAATTATCTAAACCTTATTTCTCTATATTTTTTCCTCTAATCTCTTTTGTTACGGGTTTTAAAGAAGTTTAGATATTTTCATTTTTAGCGAATATCTAATCAACCATGCAGTTTTTTAAAAAATAAAAACATCAAAGACTTTACTTATAAAATAGGTAACTTTTTGCTAATTCAACTGACCTCCCATAATTTGCAGTTGCCCAGGTTACGTGAACATGCAGCAAAAATTCAAGGATTCCAAGAGTAATGACGCTTCTCGTTCTATTTATGTATATTGCATCGATCCCAGATTTGAAGAACAACCTCCTTTTTTTTTTCTACATAAACATCAATTCCGATGCAACAATTTCTACCTAATTTCAAGTACAAACGGCAGCAGAATATGAAAGCGGTATCAAACGCCACACTAATGAGTAATGACTGCTACCAATCGTTCAGAAAGTTTATGCATACGCTACGTAATCTCCACTGAATATTTTTAATGCTATTTATAGCTGGGAAGCATCCAAAATTGCTTATAAAAAGATCTGTTTTATGCGAAGGGGTGTATATATAATGTTACGTTTTGACAAAAACGTGTATTTATTTTTAATATTTATTTTTACTTAGTTTATTACAATTCATTTCCAGAGTTTATTTACACTAAATTATTTATTTAATTATGTACAGAAGAATTTATTTATCACTAATTAACATTTCTTTCGTTCGTAACTACTAGCTGATTGACTGTAGAACTGCCCTCGACTTAATCAACGCAGCCTTATATTCGTGTCCGTATTGTTCTCGATGAGGCTGAAAGACTCCCGCTTTTTCTCGCACATTCGACGGTGGGAAACTCTGGATAGTTCGAGACTTCTTTGGCACATTCGACCAGCTTGTTTGAGACTGTTCGGGACTTTCTAGTATATTCGAGGGGTGGCGCGTTACAATAAGTTAAAAACTGTAAAAGCACTTGTTGACAAACAAAAAAAAAACAGCCTATATTAAACCATTTCGAAATGTTTGATACATTATTAACACTACGTCAAAATAAAGCGTGAACGTTTTAAAAACCTGACTGAAATAGTTTATTTTCCAAAAATTCGAAGTCCGTGATGTAAGTTACCTGATTTTTTCATATTGTTTCAAGTTTTTCATTCATAGCTCATAAACGGTAAGATATTTTGTTTTGCTGTCTGCGGAAAAGTTGTAGCTCAACTCAAAAGGAATAACGTGCTGAAAATAACAATTCCTTGGATTTCAAAAACCGTCAAGTTTCCTGTGACCATGCGCACAGCATTGAGGGAGCGGAAACCACCAGTCCAGCCTATCTACTCATCAAATTCTGATCTATATAGACGTCCGTAAAACGAGTTCTTTACCTTTCTAGATTTTGCCACTAAAGGTTACGGAAAATTGGTTCAAATTCATTTTTGAAATTTTCTTCGACAAGAGATAAGCGAGTCGCGTTTACGGATTTGGTCGTCATATATTTTTTCCATGCAAAAGTTTTCCGGTAAAAAACAAAAGACGATTTCCTATTCTGACCATTTTGGAAAAATGACGAAAAATACCAATATTCACCGATCGCAAAGAAATTCGAATACGTGTCAGATAAAAGTTTCTTGTGTTTTTTTACCCTCACCCTGGCATTTAAAGAGGAATGTGTCTTTCCGGAACGAAACGTCTCATCGAGATGGGACTTCTTTTGATGGATTGAGTTTGGACGATCTTTCGAATCAAATTTTGACCACTTTTGATTCATTGTAGTTTGCCGTTATCGCGGTCGTTACAAAATCTTTTTCTTTCATGAGATACCTTGAAATATTAGTTATAGAGAATCTCTATTGCCCGCACCCAGAAAACAGCTAACTTAATCGTCATATTTCTAAAAAACTGGAGAAACTCGATTGTTTTGAAACAATTGAAGTTAAATGATAAAATGATGTCTACTGAAAGCATTTGACGCTCTGAACAGATATCCAAAGAATAAAGATCGCAAAAATCGACCACACTTGTTCTGTATATCCATTGATGATTGATTGTTTATTGACGATTAATGCTGAGTTGCATATGGAGGCATTCATCTTGGCGTATAAAATCTAAAAATGCAAGTGGAGGGTGTACAGAATACATTTTTCGAACAACCCACCGATGTTCTGCCCATTATTTGCAATGCATTATTAATGTGCACGTTTCCTGCGGGGAATAGACTATTTTGGTCAGATATTAACGAACTTTGTTGAGAAATCTCATGTCAGAATTTCGCAGTCGTACAGTATAATTAATTTGCATATGTAAATAAGAAAAAACAAAAACTCTATTTTTAAGCTGTAAATTGTTTGCTATTGTTTATTTATTTGGGGCTTTCGGTTACGTACAAATCGTAGTTGCACTTGTCGTATTTACTTCACCATATGATAATACAGTTTCAGTATGAATCTTAATAACTTCGGGAGGTGATGGAACATCGAAAGATAAGTGCACTTTGTCAGATAAACCTGTTACTGCAGAAGATCTATTTTTTTCTACCAGATCTTACAATTGGTCTCTTTATCATTAACCGATATTTAAGAAGGGGCAGTCACATCTCTGTGGAAGAATATGTTACGCCACTGGAAAACTAATCAATTTTGACGTTTATGAATTCTACATTTAAAATTTAGCAAAAAAAAATGCAGCGTTTTTTGGGTAAATCGAATTTTCGGAAACTTTACAAACTCATCATTGTTTGACGTTGAGATCTGCAGTTTTCTTTAAAGCTTAAATAATTATCGAAGAATATGAGATATTAATATGCAACTTTTTTTGTATTTGTGGTTGTAAGGTGCATGGTAGCCGATTCTCGAGTTATACGATAAAATTTCGTATACGAATGACGTCATTTTCTCATGAAATTTACTAAAGTGTATTCTCGAACGGTTGCATACGAAAATATTCGCACGATATGTGTGCGAACGACAACGTGCGGTGGAAAAGCATACGAAACGCAAATTCGTATACGCTTCTGCAACTTGCGCTTGCGTGTCACCTAAGATAAGAAACTCAGCTGATGCGAAATATGTAAACATTATAATATTCACATAAGTACCTTTTGTTGAAATAATGCAATATCCATATTTATTAGTTGACAAACTGTTGTTAATACGGTTAATAGGTATACTAGGCAACACATAATACATTTTATTGTATTAATCTTTATTTTAAAAGAAGTTAGTTGTCTTGATTTTAATAAAAAGATAATGGTGCTATAATGTGTGTTCTTATATTGTGATTAATAAAAGATTGCCAAGAAGTTGATCACCGATCTGAATTAATTATTTATTAGTTCACTGTGCTATAAAAATAAATCTATACCTCTTTTACAGTCACACACGTGGTCGTAACCTCATTTTATTGGTTAGGTGAGATTTGTAAAAAGCGTTTACGTACATTAAAATGCAAGATTAATTATAATTGAAATGGAATCAGACATTGGAAGTAACGCGTTACATGTAACGCGTTACTTGTAATTAATTACATTTTTCAGTAACGGTAGCGGTAACGCGTTACTTTATAAAGACGCAGTAAAGTAATTGTAACTAATTACAAAAAGCGTGTAACGGTAACGACTTCAGGTCGTTACCTTTTGCGTTACTTGAATAATCGGTTTTCAAATTTAGTTTTGATGATGTTCAGAAAATACATGTTTTCATATTGTGTAATTCTAAGAATTGTACAGTAAGCTTATACAAAGAAAAATTAATTAGAATCAACTTCGAATCTTGATGGGTTCTATAAAAAGTTTTTCTTTATAGAATTAAAGTAACTGACAGTAACGGTAAAGCAACTTAGTTACATATTTGCAGAAACTGTAATAGTAACTAGTTACTTTTTAAAATCAAGTAACTGTAATTGTAACTAATTACATTTTTTGATAAGGTAACTGTAACTGTAACTAATTACTTTTTTAATGTAACTTTCCAATGTCTGAATGGAATAGGTGTATTAAATGCAGTATCCTTGAGTTACATGTAATTTATAAAAACCTAATATTACATCCTTCAGTTACTGCAATAAGGGGTTTTTTGGTAATTTATGAAACTTAATGTTAGCAGGTAAAACATTACAGTAATTTTACATAAATTAATTACATGTAACGTACTACGGTAATATTACAGTAAATTATGTAGCTAATTTTATGTAATTTACGTAACCTTTGTCGTTAGGGTAATAGGTATTAATAATAGTTATTCCATTATACGAATATGCTGCTGTAGCCAATGTTAACTTATATAAATTACCGTAATTTATGGTTTTGAAGTAATATTACGGTAATTTTATAGGTAATTTACGTATGTCTGTTTTAAGGTAAAACAGGTAGGTATAGGAAAATTATAAGTAAATCTAAGAGTTTAAGAAGCTTGTCTAATGTTCGCTGCGGAATCTTAACGATGCATAATCCTTCATACAACTATTTTGCATACAGTATTTTGTTTGAAAAGTGTTCAAAATCGACTAGACGTTTCTAGTGTACACAAGTTTGAAAATAGCGCCATTATGGGAAATAGAAAATCTTAGACGCAACCTTGCTTTTTATTGGTAGAATCGCGAAGACGTCCGAAGTAAGCACGCACATACTCAATCGCATGCGAATCGTGTACGACAAGCAACTTGGATATTCGCACGACGTTCGAGAATACGGATCTTTACATGCTTGATGTTCGTATGCGAATTTTTGTATACGAACGCTGGCGTATACGACTGAAATCGCATGATTTCGAGAATTGAGTCCATGGCATTATGGAAGTTTCCGCAGCCCCACAGCGTTTTCATAGCTTACAATCTATCATGGGCGGAGGTTAAAGTGGGGAGGGTGCACCTTTCTCTCCGAAACATGTTAGGTTTACTGAAAACTAAATCGTATTGTTATACAAGGTGGTCAACAAATGTTCCTAAACTACAATTCTTTATTTTCTGTTATCATGATTTAATGCTAATAAAGCGTGGAAAATTCACAATAAAACATAACATCAAGTAAAATCAATTCTTTTCACGCTTCATAGCTGAAAAATTGTTACAACAGGTAGTATCAGTTTCAGACAAAACAGCTGATTATAATGCTTATTTAAATTCATGACAACAGATACAGGGCGTCTTGTTACGACACAAAAGAGACGTTAACGATCATTGCAATAACTAAAACGCAATCAAAAGTATAAGCCATCAGGCAAAAGCTTTCTATTTCAAATTTTATTTCATTTCATATCACCTTCCCTTAAAGAATTCTAAAAGTCCATTTTACCTAAGTACCTTTTTTCTTCCTCTTTCTTTCTCGAGCACAGACACAGCTATGCGCAAGTTTGCTGATAAGACATAAGTGTATCGGATACAAATGATTTTGCAAAGTTCCCATCATGAACATGAGCTAGTCTTCATACAAGGAAATTTGTGAGCTTGAACAAGAACAAGTAAGCAAGTTCCAGATACGATTCTGGATCAGTTTTGTGACATACAAGCTCACAAGCACAGATACAGAAAAGTTCACCGACAAGATTGAGGGTAAGTATGGACATTATTGATTTCTACATGCAAAAAGATTACTGTTTAATAACTTGTATCACTTAAAACCATCCAAGACAGGTTATTTAACAATCAAAATATCAAGTATAGTTGTTCTATTTAAAAAGAAACTCACACTTTATTTCTGCAAAAAAAGATATTTTTCTCATGTTCAACTTTAGATTATTGGATTATCTAAGACCATTTCCTTATTTTGTTGTAAAGCTAGCTCGTTGGATGTTTTTGAGGAAACAAACCAGAAATAAATTGATCTGAAAAAAAGGCAGCTTTTTTTTCTTTAACCAACTTAGAATATCTTATTATGTTTTATAAGGTTCTTTCAATGTACTTGCTCAATGTTTTGATTTGTTTCTTTAGATAATCAAATCACAATTTACTTCAAAGTTGAACATCCTCTTTTAAATAACTAGCTTCTGGTAGGAATACCTAAATAAGTTACATAGGAAAAATTGGAATTTTTATAATAAACTATCTGCTTTAGGACATTGATGGGCTTTTTTAAAGCTTGAACTACATATTACAGCTTCTTAATAATTAGTAGATAAGTACATTAAAACCACCTTCGAGATTCTGCCTTAGGCACCAAACAACCTAGCCCAGTGCCAACTGTGCTATAACTTTAGATTTGAATTGTTTTCATCAAAAAATTGCAATTGTCATTTTTTTTCAAACATATTGCAAGTGTGGAGGTTGTCAATTTTTAGATTTCAAGGTTAGGTGCTCTGGAGAGAACATCACAGCATACTATAGCTCTAGCATATACTTTTTGAAGTGTGTTCATGATAAGTTTTTGTTATAGCTTTGAGGAAAATCAATTCTATTATCAGTATTTTTGCTTTTTATATTTTGTTATTGAACATGCTATCTTCAAGAGAAAATGATATGTTTTCCTAAATGTTTTAATATAAAATGATATGAAATTGATCTCACATGTTGGGACATCTTTATACTCTACTGATGAAATCCTGATGAGATTGCAACTACAGTCTAGGGGATATAATATAATAAATACTTATACATTGAGTACAACGGCTGAATTGCTTAGTCAGTTACCATGTTTCTACACTACAGTTAATTGGCAGAAGTTGCAAACTTTGTCAGATGACCTGATTTATGCTTTCTTATTCAATGTATGGATTTATAGATCATGTTTCAGCAGTCTGTTTGGTAGCAAAACTGCACTAATTACTTTCCCAACTGTTTCATGCAACTGAATCTACCCGTTATTTAATTTCAGAAAATGATTATTGTTTGATTTTATCTTTGAAGTTAAACTAAATTGTGTTTTCAAATTTTACCTGAAACGTAGTTTTTCATAAAAGAAGATTAAAACAAAGGCCTTCATTTTTTAATTAATAGTAAATAACTGACGATGCCAATTATGATCCTTTTAAATTGCACCATATCTAGTAGGTGATATCGATAGCAAATTTTATTCTCTTTACAGATATTCGATTGTTTTGTACCCCTACATAACATTTTTTTTTTTGGAGTAAATCGCAAGATAAAAATATTAGTAAGCCACGATTGCATGTAAAACATTTAAACAATCTAACAATTGCATTGTTTACTAGTATCAAAAGTAGTTTTTGTATTTAGTGCCCTTTACAATGTTGAAAATTGAGAATTCCATTTACATAATTGCATTGAGGAAGGACTGAACTGCTTTTAATTTATGGAAAGTTCAAAGAAATGCTGCAAAATGCTGTTGATGTGTATGCAGAAAGATTCCCCCATTTACTGCTGAAATCTTAATAAACTTGCGTGTAATTGTTTCAACAAAATAATGACAAATAATAATGGGTACTGAAATAAAAAAAATGAATTTGCTTTGGCATGCATCCAAGAAGACAGTAGTTTGAGAGCCTACTGTAAATAATTTAAACATTTAATCTTAAACAATATTAAGTATTATTTATCCCACTATTGGTGTTTTACTCAAAAAAGTGTTTGTAAGGGTACAAAACAATTGAATATCTGTAAAGAGAATAAAATTTGCTATCGATATCACCTACTAGATAGTGTAATTTAAAAGAATCATAGTTGGCATTGCCAGTTACTTACTATTAATAGAAAAAATGAAGGTGATATTAGGTTGTAGAGAACGCTTTACTGATTAAATTCTCGTAATACATTTTTTCTATTTGGTACTGTTATAGCAATAAATGGATGTTGATTAAAAAAAAAAGAAAGTAAATAGTACACATTTTTTTTGTCTATACAAATGTTATTAACAATATAATATTAAAAAAAATAGCTATTTACAAATTAATGTTTTACAATTTTACACTTTTACCACAAGAATGTAACTGGTTCTTTTTGAAATACATATTTATTAGTGCTCTCGACACCAATGAAAAGTTTTATCACTTTTATAGCATATTTATAATACTTAGTATTACAACTCTTATACAATCTTAAATAAAAAAAAATCAACAACAATGTAAATCAATAATATGTACAATTTTCTGAAATAATAATTATCATCACTTGATGGAAATAATGAAAAATAAATTTAAATAAATGTGTTTGCACAGCAACAGAAATTGATGTTTGTATGGCAATCACACACTTTAAAAGAATTAGTGTTCTTTTTTTGTTTTTTTCTCTCCTTCTTTTGGTCATCTGTAGAACTTCTTGTTTCTTGCTAGAACTTCTCGTTTCTTCCTAAAACTTGTTTCTTACTAATACACAATCATAATTCCAGATCTCCTTATCATCTGAATCAATAATATGTACAATTTCTTGAATTAATTATTATGTCTCATTTTATGGAAATAACGAAAAATAATATATTTCGATATTTTTTTTCTTCTGGCAGCAAAAGTATGTTTGTATGACAATCACACACTTTAAAAGAACTAGTGCTCCTTTTTTTCTCGTTTTTTTCTCTTCTTCTTTTTGTCAGTCTGTAAAACTTCTTGTTTTTTACTAATACAAAGTCTGCAATACCAATCTTCATTATCATCTGGAGGAACTTGAATTCCAACACAGACCCTGTAAAGAAAAGCATTTGTAAGTGTCTAGATTTAGGGAATACAGTATAACCAGAAATATACAGTACTGAGTTTATATTTATATTTAAATTATAAACTTTCAAAACATGTTTGACATCAATGTCAATTCCATGGATACTCAGATTAGTTACATTTTCGGTACTGTATATTCGGTCATATTGTAGCATCATTAACTACAATTAAAAAGTATTAAAAATAGTTATTGAAAAAAGCTGTTTCAAATGATTATCTGCATGATTTACTTAGTATGTCAAACAGTCAACCTTTATGATAACTTTCTGATCATACTTCAGTTTTTAGCTGTACAGAACAGTCAGTAATAAGAGGGTAGATTGAACCCTACCTGAAATATTATTATCTAGTACTTCTGATTCCAAACGGTTTCATATAATTGATACTAATTAATATAATTCATACTTTTTCCCTTGGAGAACAAACTCAAGTTAGAAAAATGACTTTGCCATGTAACATACAATAGAACTATGTCATACAAGCAACTGCAATGTTGATTTTACTATACCTAATGTCATAATGTGTGAGTACACAACATAAATTCTAAAACTGATTTAGATGAGGATAGGTTGCCTCTTAAGGTGGGCAACTGGCTAGTTAGGAAAATAGGTTAGTTAGTTTAGTTTATGTTAGATTGGTAAGGCTCCTTTTTCTCCACTGCCTCAATGTAGAAATGGTGAGTTTTTGATTTTTATGTTAGCAGATCTATAGGCCTCTTTGTACAGGTAGGAATATGTATTTCATGCAGAATGTGTGCTGAAAGCTTTTGGACTAGCACAATTTTAATAATACTGTATTTTACTCGGTACCATCTTAACTGTCTTATCTTCAAACTCCAAAAACATTAATACTCGATTTGACTGCCTGCCAATTGACGCCCCGAAACTCATGGCGCCTAAGCCTCAGAGGCCTTGTTCACTGTATAGTTATTAATAAGCAAACCAACTCTTTAAAAATTCTTTGTTCTTTTCAAACGCCTTTCGATGACCTTCAACTAATAGTTAGGTGATAATACAGATATGTTCAAACAGATGTCACTACTTTTACTCATTTGGCATGCATGTGTGATCGTCTTGACATCTATTATAGAAACACAGAAATATCATTCAACATCGATGTTTTGTTACAGAATTCTGTGGTTTTGTTTCCTGCTTTTTGTAAGAGTTGGTTTGCTTGATTTGATCACTATATGCTGCCTTGTTGGGAAAGTGGCTTTGATTTCACTCCTGCCAGAGTTGTAATTTGATAACATAGACTTCATATCCAAAACAGTAGCATGTGTTGATATTTTCCAATCCATACAGCAACATGAATTTGAAGAGATGAACATTACTCTAGTCGCAATTATAACATTGTGTATGTATTTATGGAAAGAAAGTTCTTTTAATGGTATAGAGAAACTCGCTAAAAAATAGTGTGAATGAAAATAAGAGAAAATTATATTAAGAAACGAAGGTATTTTTATTAAGACATGTCCACACCAAGCAGACCAAACTATGTACTATGTAAATGAAATGAACAATTAAGATTCATCAAATGTCAATACATCAAAGAAAAATGTATTCATGTAAATTAAAATAAGTGCAATAATATAACAGTGCTCTGATCTCTTATCACTGCATTTAGTTTGAACAGCTAGACAAAAAGGTATTGGAATATACAACATGAAATACGTCTTATAAATAACAAATAAGTTATGTTTTTTGGAGAGGTGAAGAGTAGATTCCTTCAAAACCTAGCAGTATATTGAAATGTGTTGGTTGACTAGTCACCATATTGTTAAATTGTTTCTAAATGTCGCTAACATGTAAGACATCATAATAACTTACAGCAATGTTGTCAGGTTTTCAGAAAATTGTTATAGGTACTTTCATGCATTATGTTTGCACTCGAGAAAATCTCATAGAATATCAATCTAATTAATTTATAAATAATTGTAATTTGCCCTATTGTACAGACTCTTGATTCTCTATTGTTTAAACAAAGTGGCAGAAAATACTAGTAACACAGTCACTATAACAAAATTTTATTATTATTTAATTAATAGATTCTGGACAAAAACCATTGAGAAAATTAGGTGAACATAATACAACATTTGATAAAAGATACTGAATTTAGAAAAACAACAAAAAATTAAAGACATCCAGATCCACCATTTATTTTGCTGGTTTTTCATGATTCTTTAGAAGTTTTCATTATTAGTAACATTCAGGTGCCATTTTGAGGTGTTTTGTAAAAAAGACAAAGAACTATATAACATATTACTAACCAGTGATACCAGGCATCACAGTCGTCACAGCCAATCATGGGACTACCATCATCTTGTTTACTACAAGCAGGGCAAATCCATACTGTATTTCCTTCTGCATCCTGCATTAATCAAAAAACCTTATCAGTAGCATCAACAATACATTATACCTATACAATAGATAGTAAGAAACGTAAATATACAACTCTGAAAAAAAATTGTTCAAGTAGAAAATAAAATACATTCAAATCTACCGTTATCAATGTCAAAGATACTAGAAATACCACCACAAACATAAATCGATGACAGGTATGACAAAAAAAAATTATTTTATTTCTAATGACAATATATCTGATTTATTTTGTGGCGTTATCTCAAACATTCTTAATACTAAATGCTCTTTTCAAAAGATATTTTATTCCTTATGCGTTTGTAATCATCTTGTACGAATATCTTTTTGGAGTGTCTGTAGATTAAAGGTTTTATTAAAAAACCAAATCTCTAGATACTTTCAATCTTTGTTTTCAAGTTTTATAAAATTAAAAATCTTTTCTATGGTTCATTTCTTGATAATAAACATGTAATACATATATTACTTCTATCACAAATTGATTTCAACTACACTTTCAAACCAGTAATTTTAAAAATGTTATTTTATATATTAGATCGTGTTATAAGTAGGATAAAATTTCTTAACTTTTATAATAGAGATTACAGATTACCAACTGTTTTCTTATCTTTATGGGAACACAAACTTGTTGCTTTACTTGCAGAAACCACAACCACTATTATGAAGCTTTAACTAATGCTTTAGTTCCTTTCAATGCTGTAAATTCCTTCTGTATTGATATACTTTAATTAAAATAAATAGCATAAGAAATAATATCTATTTGCAAACAGCTTAGAGTGTACAGAAAAATAATATATTTTATAAAAAATAACCACATTTAATTTCAGAAAATAAATATTTTGGAAGATTCTTCTTTTTTTTCAAACCTGACCAATTAAAAACTTTACAGTGACATGCTTGGTTAGTAATGTGTATGAGAAGGTTTATTTTTAATGACTAATGTTAATACCCAAAATGAAAATGATATGATCAACTTAAAGAATTAAGCAGAGAATATGTTAAAAACCCAAACCAAATAAATATAAATTACAGATAAACCTAATACAATAAATTAAAGCCCTGTAAAGGCTTACCTTTACCATTGTTTGCTGTTGCTGTTTATTGATTTTGGTAGGTTTTGGTTTGATCGGATGTATACGTGGCCTACCTGGGCCTGGACCAACTCTAGGAGGAACGACTGTATGAGTAGGAGCCACTTCTTCTTTAACTGTTTCCTCCTCTGTTTAGAAACTTATAACTTAGCTTTTGTTATGAATAAAAATACAAGAATCAAAAAAATTCTCAATTAACAACACAGAGATAACTATTAAACCATTAACCAATAAAAATTTGTGAAAGATATTGTTCAATTTGTACTTTGCTTTACATGCACATGCTATTTAAGAGAATAAAAATTAAAATTAAAAAAAGAATACCTACCACCCCTCCACACTTAACAATGCTTATCTGCGTTACAGTAAGCAAGTGCCTAAAATTATATCAGCAAAAAGCAAATAGCTACCACTACCAATACTGAAACTGTGCATAACAGAAATTTTTTTTAATGAAATATTGAAAAAATAATGTAATATAAAAAAATTTCTGTTCCAACCAAAGCCTTGAAAGGTGCCTTATAAAATGGAAATGTGAGATGTAATAGTGAGTGAATTAAACATGAGGGATGGGGTTGGATGATAAAATTTTTGGTCAGATTTGATAATTTGCTCGCTCCCTTTGTTGTCCTAGCAGAGTAATATGAATCTTTATTTTTAAACTTATGGGCCATTACTTACAACATAACTTGAAGGAGTAGTGTTATAGAGATCAACATCGTATGTTGTTTCCTTTCGGATTTCTTTTGTTCTTATTTTGGGTATAGGTTTGAACATAGATTTCTTCACGTGAAAAGAATCATTGGAAGAAGTAGGGAAATTATCAGTGGAAGCTGCACAGCAAAAAAAAATATATAAAGTTGACGAGAGTAACTCACAAATTAGTAAAAGCTAATGTTAGTATACTTTACGCTTGTGTTCTACACAATCTTAATAAAAGTTAAAACTTCTAGGTTTCATGCTTTTTTATTTCAAGCAATTGTTAAAACTTTCAATTTTAAAATTGTTTGTTTATGAAATATTATAATTTCTTATTAATGGAAACGATTTAGAATATTTGCGAGTTACAGTCAACAAAAAAACATGCTAGTGCTTAAAAACTCAACACAAACGTGCAGAACTAATTTAGCTTTGGAAATGTATTATTTGCATATACAGTAACATTTATGTTTAAGGAAAGAATCACTTAATCTGTATTTCAATATTACATCTCCAAATTTATTTGGTTAGAAAACAACACAAGTGGAAAATTAGTAATTATAGAAAATTTAATGTGACACTATAACTAATAGTAGTAATATCACACTTGCATTAAAATTCTATTATTATAATCCTTAATGTAAAATAAGAATGAATCAAGACATTGAATTAAACAATGGTACAAGTGCCAGAAAACTAAAATTAATTAATAGAACACAAATTTAATTTTAACAAATCATATTATTCAGAAATAAATTATTATAATAAATAATGAAACAAACTAACCTTAATTTCTCTGCAAAAGTGTCATTTTAGACAATATAAAGTAAAAAAAAAAAAAGACAAAAACTTACTCAGTAGAGTGTAGAACACATTTTAAGTAATAGTTAATTTTTTGCTTGGTTTTTTTTTTGGTGCTCAAACCATTATTTAATGTAAGTCTCAATTATTATAGTTAAATGGTAATGTATACATAAAGTAATGTTGCGAAAAGCTGTATGTCTTAGTATTTAATGTCTGATTTAATAACAATCTTTATATTATGTGGGTATTAATGCATTAAATAAGATCACTTAATTAAATTTGTATCCGTATATTCATTCAGATATTAATCATCAAAATATAAAGCATTTTGCGACATTACTTTACATGTTGGCTGTACATATACAGTGTGAACTAGTAAGTATACAATATTTAAAGCAAAATTGTTTAAAATACCTTTTGATATAAAAATTTTGTTCAATATAAATATCAAAATTAAGCATCAGTTTTCTATTTTAATATGAAAGGATAATATCCACAATAATAAAATCCTGAATTAAAATACAAGATGTTAGTAAACTACTGGCATTAATTTTAATGGTAGATTCTGCATCACTAATAGTATCGATTGCAATATAGGTGAACTTTCTAGAGTGAAAACTAAAACATCAAGGAGAGGATTTGTTTGAGTACTACTGGCTGATTGTTATGAAGTAAACAAACATTCCACAGTTCTGAGAACAGCAAAAACAAAGTAGACGAAATACTGTCTTTCGGCACATGTGGTTAAAGATCAGCTTTGCTATTTAATTTTACTGAAAAGAAAATTACAAGAGCTTTATGTAATAATTCTAACCTTTCAACGTGACAGTACAATCAACTTTGACTTGTTTTCACTTATTGTACTTTAAAAAGGTGAAAACACTAGATGATGTACCGTTATTTTATCTTAAGAAAAGAATTCGTCAACTGTGACCTTGTTATTATTATTTTAGTTCTTTATTGCCATGCCGTGCCTTTCATTAGAATTGTTTATTTTAGCATCAGCAAAATTTGTTTTATGGATGATAACTGATCAACTCGTGTATACCAGTGATGTCAAATGCAAGGGAAACAGCTGAATATTTATTAGTAAAATTCTTTCCAGTAGATAACATAGATAGCGATAGCAATTTACAAAAATTTATTAGGCAAGGAGCTAGAGACGCGAAGGGTGGTGAAATTATAGAACGCGATTTTTCTTATAACGAAATAAAAAGGTCTATTAATAGAATGAATCCGAAAAAAGCTCCAGGGTGGGATGGTGTAACAGCTGATGCAGTACAAAAAGCCTTCCAAATTAACAGTAAAATTTTTGTTACATTATTTAATTTATGTTTAAAACAGGGAACTTTTCCGAAAATATGGAAGCATCAAAATGTAAAATTTATCCCGAAGCCAGGCAAAGATGACATTTCGAACCCTAGCAGTTTTAGGCCAATTAGTTTGCTTCCACTAATAGGTAAAGCATTAGATAGGATAATTGCAGATAGAGTAGTTTATTTAGTTAATAGACAAGGAGGGTTTAACGATAGACAATACGGGTTTAGATCAGGACATACCACCACTGATGCGATACATAGAGTAATAGACACTATTAAAAAAGCGAAAATACAGGGAGATTATTGCGCAGTAATCGCGTTAGATATTGCAGGGGCGTTGGATAACGCTTGGTGGCCTAGGATTATAATAGAGTTAGAGCGAAGGGATTGCCCAAAAAATTTATTAAAATTAATTAGAAGCTTTTTTACAGATAGAATAGCTCAGGTAGAACTTTCATCAAATACAGTGTCCAGGAGATTAGAAAGAGGCTGCCCACAAGGCTCGTGCTCCGGACCGATCTACTGGAATCTATTATATGAAAGTATATTTAGGGTAGATCTCCCAGAAGGTTGCGAAATCGTATCGTTTGCAGACGATACATTAGTGATAGTAAGGGCATCCCAGTTTAAGGCACTAAAAAAGAAAGGATCAGATGCGTTAGGTAAATTATTACAATGGGCAAAAGATGAAAACCTTAAATTTAACGCGAGTAAAACCGAGGCTTTATTTCTTGGTAAAAGTTTAGGTCAGGAAAAACCAACTTTTCGAATGGGCAAAGATAGAATTCACCGCAAAGATAGTATTAAATATTTAGGTGTTCTAATAGATAATAGGTTATCTTGGAATAGACATATAGAATATATTACACAAAAAGGAAAATTATTAGCAAATAAATTAGGAGCTGCAGCTAGATTAACGTGGGGTTTTAGGGGTAATTCTGCAGCTAGGATATACGAAGGGGTGATACAGCCAGGAATATCATACGCTGCTGAAATATGGGCAAGGAATTTAAAAGTTAAACAAAAACAAAAATTATTGAGCGCACAACGAATTTTGGCAGTTAGAGCGGCGGCAGCATACAATACAGTATCTACAGAAGCAGTGTTAGTCCTTAGTCAGATTACGCCAATAGATTTATTTTTAAAAACAGAAGTAGAAAAAAACAAAATTTTTAAGAATAGGTCAGAGGGAATTTTAGAAAAATTAGGTTTGCATGGAAGGGAAATAGAAAGTAGAGTAAATATAGGTGACTTAGGACATCCGGCAGATATAGGTAAATTTCAATTTTTTATTGGAAATTTGGAGAGGGAAGATTTCATACAAATATATACTGACAGATCTAGATTAGAAGATGGTAGAGCAGGCGCGGCATGTGTTATATATAACAAAGATAGGGAAATTAAAAATGGGAAATTCAAATTAGGATCGTGGTGTTCAATCTTTCAATGTAAACTATTAGCTATTAGAGAGGCATTAAAGTACATTAGGGAGAATAATTTCGCATTTAGGGAATGTACTTTAAATAGCGATAGCAGATCAGTTTTATTAGCGTTACAGGGAATGCGGCAACCAACTAATTTACAGGCGGAAACATGGAATATATATAGGGAAGTGTTAGATAGCGTTAAACTTCAATTTAGATGGATAAAATTACATGCAGGAGTGATAGGTAATGAAAGGGCAGATGAGTTAGCTAAGCAAGTAGCTGAAGAAGTAGGAATTAGGGAAATATTTAATGTTGCCCCTAGATCATTAGTTAAAAGTAGGATTAGACAAAATTTAAAAGAAATTTGGAACGATAGATGGAAAAAGGCAACTACAGGTAGATTAACACAAAAATTTATTCCAAACATAGAATTAATGAGAAAAATTGGGAGATTAGATAAAGATGTAGTACAGCTGCTAACAGGACATGGGAATTTTAGATCTTATTTAGTTAAAATAGGTAAATTAAACGAGGACGAAATAGGATGCACATGTGGAGAGGGAGAAGATACCGCGGAACACGTACTATTTACATGTAGGTTAGAAAGAAGAGCTAGAGAAATAGGAAATAGAAACTTAATTAAAATAGGTTATAGGTGGCCATCAAATATAAATGAGGTAGATTGTTTAAGTAGTAAACTCGAATGGTGGGAGGAATTAAAACGCTTCGCGAAAAAAGTAGATAAATTAAAAACACCGACGCAAATTTAAAATTTCTATAGGCATATGAGTTGACAATTTTACTCCCCTCGAAGCGCCCTAACGCCGGCCCACCGACGAAACCGGCCCACCACTGATGCTTATCCCTGCGGGCTTCGCCTCGAGAGCCTAACCTATGGAACTCGAACCCGACACGGACCGCCTGCCTAGCTACCTCGCCCGAGTAAGAGCGCTCCCCGGGGCTTCTGGCAAAAATGGAGCTAGATGCCCTGTCCGTCGTTGGGCCGTCCGTCACGTAGATACGTCTCGTTGCCGGCTTCTGAGACGTTGGCTAGGTACCCTGACGAAGCAGCAATCCCGGACTGGTCGGGTTAGCTAGCGAAAGGCGAGCGAAAAATGTCGGGAGAGAGTAACCGGGAAAGAAGAAGAGAAGACGCAAGCGGTGGAAAGGTTAAGGTCGGTTGGTTGGTGGAATTGGGGGGAAGGGACCGGAGCGTGAACAGGGGATTCTTAAAGCCGTTTCCGTTGAGTATCAAATAGGCAAAGAAGCAGTACGGTAGAGTGACCCTCTACGGCTCAGTGTGTCTTCTTTTATTAATTACGTAACGATAGGGTCAGAGGGGAAAGGGGTTGGCGGATTTATTTTTGACAAGCGGTTCAGGAACTGCTTTGAGATGAACCAATTTCATTGAGCACGTTTTATTTACAGTATGATTATTATATAGCATAGTAGAGAATGTAATATCGACGAATTAACGTATGATGGAACGTTCTCTACGATGTATTGCGTTATCCTAATCGGATCTCGTATAATTTCTAAATTTACATGTCAAACTATTTTCATTTTAAAACTTTGACATGTCCTTGTGAGTTTATTATGCACTTTGGTGTCATCAGTGTCTAAGCAATTCTCTTTCTTTTTTCATGTTCTACCTACCATTTAAATTAATGCCAGTAGTTTACCAACACCCTGTATAGAATATTCTGTATTATAAACAAAAATATTAAAAAATTGAGATATTAGATTTCTAAAATAGAATCTCAGATTTCAAGGAACAATATCACTTTTCTCTTTACTTCTGATTTGCTTGCACCATTGAAAGTCTGAACTTTTAACACCTAGTATCTAAGCATTTTGTCATTTAATTTCATATTGAGCTTCTATTCCATCTTAAATAATCAAAGGGTGGTTTGATTTTATATTTATTTAGAAAAATCCATTTTAAAATAAAATTCAATTGTTTTCAAGATATTTAAATTGTAATCATTTTCAGCCATATGCACAAGTTTATTAGTAGCCACTAACATTATTTTAACTATATTTTAAAATGCTTCTAACTTAATACCTATGCACAGTGACATTTAAAATAGTACTAAAGCCTTAGTTGACAACTAAATCTTACTGGTGTATTTAAGCATGTTTAGCACGTTATTAAAACCATTTTAACCTATATCGGTGAAGAAGATAAGTAAGATTTTATAAGATTTTTCAAAGAGTAGTACAAAATGCAGCTGTTTGTACTATAAAATATTTTTTATAATTGCATAGAACAATCTCTGAGAATATGTAGCATTTTTAATTTTTTTAATTGATATTTGGGCAAGTGGTAAATCAAAGAGATGCAGGTCATCTAATTGGGAGGCTGCAGACAAATTTATATTGGTAGATGTTTTAAAGAAGCATGTACATATTATAGAGGATAAAAAAAATTAACATGCCCTTATGTTGAAAAAATCTTTAGCCATTGTTATTTATAATGATTGATTATCGCTATCCTTTTTGCAATTTAAAAGCTATCTATAAGGTTTATTGTCCCTCTAGTTTTATATATGTACACAATGTAAAGAACAGGGACAAACTTTATAAATTGTAAACTAAAAAAAGAAAACAAACTAATTACAAGAGTAATTTTTAATATATCAGTTGCAATTTAATTTAGGTATAGAATAAATTTACTCTGCTAACGTAGTTTTTTATGTAATTATGTGAACACACGTGAAAAATAATATATTCGAATACTGTTTAAAAAATGCTTTCAACCACTAATTCTCATGTGTAAGTTATTACAGCCAGATTTCCACACGCTTAGTTGTTTGTTAGTAGTCACTAAAATGTAACTTATGGATACTATTTTTTAAATATGATTTTAGCAAACGTTAGTGACTACTAGTTAAAACCATACTAACGGTGTTTTTGGGGTAGCATTATGCATATGGCTGTTTAAGTTTTATTTTTAAAAAATGATACAGTCTAATTCGCCACAGTATGCAATAAAGTCCAAAAATATTAAAAAAAATAAAATATAGAGAATTTTTTAGTCTAATTCTTTGTTGTACAATCTGGAGTTTGGTAACCTTGGTACTTGTTATTTGAATGTTGACAAGGTCACGGCCAGCTGTGGCGGTTATTACTCATATTTTTTCATCTATCCCTAGGGGTACGCATACCACAGGTTGGGGATCACTTCTCTAATAGCAGCATAATTTTAAGAAATTTGGAACAAGATAAACAAACAGTGACTGTTCATATGCATCAAGTTTGGATTTAATAGCACCACCTACAGCTTTTATAACCTTCTCTAATTCCAAGTCTCTTTTTATAGTCTACAATCCATATACATATAAGTTAAAATAAAAAAAGACATGAATATTGTAATATACAAGAAAAGATGCAGCAGCTTAAATTGTCAGGAATAATTTTATGACTGAACTGATGCATATCATTTTAGAATATTATCAAATTAGATATTTCTAAATAAAATTTCACTTTTACACTAAGTGATAGAAAACTGATAGAAGGCTCCACTACATGCACAATGTTATCGAAATTGTCTTTCATTTAGTCATATTTTGATAACATTTCCAATGTAGTAGTCACACATACCCTACCTATCATCATTCTTAATCAAGTAGTATTATAATATTTAAAATTTCTTTTACCTTTACTTTTTAAAAGACAAATAAATGAATTTTGTGAACCAAATGAGATTTTAATTGAATATTATTGTAAACTTGCATATTTCATTTTAATAAAACAAGATATTACACATTATTTTATCTAAATGAAACTAAACATAAAAGAAATAATCTTACTCATTGTAACATTGCATGTACTCTTCGGTTTTGGCTGACCAGTAACCAATGCCGATATTTTTGCCAACTCAGGAGACATTTCCCTTTTAGGTTCTATAACTGGAGCAGGTTCTTCTTCTTTCTTTATTATAGGTTTGATATTTCTAAAAAGAATAATCAACAATACCTATATTGTAGTGGATTTTGGACAAAAACACAGTTTAGCATTATATTTATAGAGAGAGGTAAAACAAAAAGAAGTTAATATGAAAAGTTGTAAAAAAATTATTTTACTAAAATAAAAAGATAAAATTAATTTTATTTCTGTAAATAAATACGTTGCAAAATACAGAAAAAAGTGAAGAAAATCAGAAATTTCTTTTTATTTGCTTACTAAACTAAAATGAAAATTCTACAAAACAAGTAAAAAAGCTAGATCTATTGCTAAATTGTAGATTATAGAATTATTGAGTTTATACTACTCATACATATACTATTTGATTTGTTTTTGAAATATCTCAAATCCTTTCATTGGATGATCCAAGACGTATGCTAAAATGCTGTTCTAGCATCTTCTGTTGCAAAAAAGTACTATTATCAACATATATACACTACATAACTTACAGCTTTCTCGTGTCTGATGCATCTGGGTGAGGTGATGCTGCGCCCAATTTCAAGGTAAGCTTGGGTACTGATATTTCACCTTCACGCACCTAAAGTCACACAAATTAATGAAGATATTTACAGCTTGTTCATAACAAACCTCTTTTTCTTTTCGTTTTTCCTTCTTCTCTTTTTTTAATTTTTCTTTATCTTTCTTTTCTTCCTTCAATTTCTTTTTCTCAGCCTTATTTTTTATTTTGTCTTTTTTATTCTTTTTCTTTAGTTTATCCTTTTTATCTTTTTTGTGTTCTTTACTTTTCTTTTCTCCTTTAGGCGAAGGTATATCTTTTTCTACAGGAATAGGAACATTCATAACAGGTGGCGGAGGTTTTTCTACTGCAGGTGGTTTTGATACTAGTTCTTCTTGTTTCAGAGGGGGTATAAAATTAAGAGGCATTCCTGGATGTACTGGCGGTATATAAGGAGGCTGTCCAAAAGCTGGAATACTTAAAGGAGGAATTGGTAAATGTGTAAATAAAGGATTGCCCAAATGAGAAGGAATAAGGCCTGGCCCTGTAAAATTATTACAAATTAAATATTACTATAAACTCTTATATTTATAGGAATTTAACATACCAGCAAAAGGTGTGAAAAATGGAAACGGCATAGAAGGTGTAACAGGAGGAAGTTCTTGTTTCTCCTGTTTTACAACTAAATGAGCTTCTGGGGTCTTTGGACGTTCCATATCTGCATCAATCGTTTCTACATCTAGCCTAGCTGGACTGGCTTGCTTTTGCAGCTAAAATACAAAAATAAAAATTAACAAAGTGAATTATCAATTAAAAAAAGAAAAAGCAGCAATGTACATATTTAACATAAAATAACATAGACTATCCTACACCATTTACTAATTAAACAGCTTCTATTATCAGATACGTATATTGCAGAAGCATGCACATTCACTACAAACCTTCTTGATTTTAGACTTGTCTTTACGTTTTCGTTTTTCAACTCTGTTAAGAGGTGGACTTTGGGATATCATTTCTGGGGTTTTTGGGGTAGATGGAGTACCGGGAGGAGAATCATCATCAAAGTACGAGCGTTGTTCTATTTTCTCAGGACTTTTAGTGGTAGGAGCAGAATTTATAAGTTCAATGGTAATATCACTTGAAAGATGATGAACTTTACTAGATATCTCAGCAGCAGATTCATCTATAATTAGATCAGGAGAACTTTCACTAGATTCTTGTTTAATTTCGTCTTTAATTTTAAGAATTTTTTCGAGTTTTTCATTTTTCACTGAAATCTTTTTGAGTATATTAATTTTTCTTTTGTCAGGTTCAGTAAATAATTTATCAACATGTGGCTCAATTTTTGTTGGTGGTGGTGGTGGTGGTGCAATAGTGGGTTTAGGAGGTATCGGTGTAATGGTAGTATTTAATTTTTCCGTTTTCAGTCGGGCAGCAGCTAGAGCTTTATTAAATTTATTTTGGTTTGGAGAGTTTATCTTATTACTATTAGGTACTAATGAGATTTTTAAATCATTAGTTAACATAAAATTATTATTAGCACCAACCGGAGAATTTGTATTTGAAGTCGTTTTCATTTTGCTTTTTACAATATCTTTCACATTTGTTACTTTTTTGACTGGATGATCCATATGTGGTTTAAAAAGTTCTCTCCCTACTTTATCTTTCTTTTTCTCAACTTTTTTGGCCACCTTCATAGGCTTTTTGTTAGCATTGGGTTCGGGTTGCGCAGGTGGTATAGGTGGTGGTGGGGCTATGGGTTCTAAGGCAGCAACGGGAGTACGAGCTTCAGGCAATTTTCCCTCTCGAGCAGGGGATAAAAATCCAGAGGTTGTCATCATAACACTGCTAATTTCTCTGGTAGGTCGTCCCTCTTCTTCCATTAATAACCTGAAAAAATAAAATCAAACTGTGACAAAGAATTTACTTATAAAAGAAATAGATACCTTGGACGTTTAAATGGTTCTCCTTGAGATACCTCAGATGGTCTCTTGAAAATGGGATTTACATTATCACCATTGGCTAAATCTTCTTTCTCCTTTTTAATGTTCGTGTCAGACTCATTATCACCAGCTGTAAAATAGATACAAACCAATAAGTAATAGTTTTGCGCTAGATGCTTATGAATGAATCATTGTTGTCATAACACATCTGGAGGCTTAGAAATACTATAATCACTCAGATAAACAAGAAAAAGAAAAGATAGAAGGAAACTAAAACTCAGTAATCATTTGATTAACAAGTTGCAACCGTAGAAGTGTCACTAATTTATATAAAATTTAAGCACACAATAATTCACAATACAGAACAATATGATGCTTTCTAGGGATTAAGTGTCCATATATACTAATAAATTTCAAGCTCAGTTCCTATAAAGTCTTTGAGTGACTAGTTTTTAATTTAAGTACCTTAGATACTTTTATAATTATACACCTGTTAAGTGGAATTACTGAAGTATTACCGCTATATTACAAACAGTAAGGTTAGGTTGTTTTCTTTTGTTTTTAGTAATAATATCGAGAACAGGAGAATCAGTGCCCTCTGCATGATCCAATGTTGATGGTACTACTTGCAATATACAGGAACTATTAGTTTTAACAAGTTTAAGGCGCCACCTGTCAAATATTTTATGATTCTTAGAACTTCTTGCGTAAAGAAAACTAACCTGATTTCGACAAAGGTTACTTTGATAAAGTTGTATTCATTTAAATATACTTTCTAACAATCTGTCATATTTTGGTTGATAAATTAAATAAGATTGTTGCCCACGACTTGAAATATACAATGAAAGCCTTTTTGTAGTACCTCTTTTAGAAGTCATGATTATTGTTATTATACAAAAGTTGTTTTATTTTTATTTTTAATCAACACATTTATCAGGTATCTAAACGAAAACATTTCCGTGTGATGCAGTCTACTTAATGTGAGTCACAATTTATATCAGAAGATGCATAAATATCTTTCTATTTTGCATATTATTTTACTAAGTAAGTCTGATAATGTATAATCATTACGAGTTGAATGAATTTTAATATTATTTTACTTTACTCTTCAACATAATGGCATTGCCTACAGAGTAGTAAATTTCACCTTATCTAAAACTTGGTAAAATAATTATGCAACAAAAAGACATTGTGACTGGCACTCAAGAAAAATATAATCAGAAGAGCCTTATGGAGCACTGAATTAGTTTATGTAAGTACAATCATCTAGATAAAGGTAAAAATAATAAGTCAGTAATGACATATTTAATGTGAATAGCTTTACAAACTTTTGAAAGATGTGTAAAGATCAACAATTATTATTAATTAAATGGTAAAAAAGCAGTGTTTCAATTTTGAGTGTGATTTAAAATGATACTAGGGCAACTAATTATGAAAGAGGACATTTTATGAGATAAAAACAAAACATTTATGATTTATAAAACTATTCGCATAACTATGTATTTATTAAGTTGATTTGCCTGTTAGATTTGTTTAGATACTATAACTGTGATTTCGAAGGTCATTTAATAACAAGTTATTTGATTTGAAATCCAAAAGAATCAAAAATCTTACACACACAATGTCAATGTGTATGTTACATGCGGATAGCATAATCAGACATCTTTAAAAAGATCACTCATTTTGTAAAAAGCTGGGTATTCTAACAATTACTAACACTAACTTTTTGCTAATCATTTTTCAAAAAAAAAATTATGCTAACTGCCTGCAACGTATACAGGGTGTTTTGAAGTAACACTAAAAAACTTATAGGGTGGATTCCTCGTGATGGCACAAGCATTTTTCTCAATTCAAAATCAATATTTAATATTATTTTTAAGTTGGTTCGCTTAAATAAATAGGCTTTCTTTATAATACTTACATTACTTCTAAAAACAAAATTAAAATTTCTCAAAAATAATAAAAGGACAGTAATTACATTTCAAGAAATACAGAAATAAGATAAACTTCAGAAGGTAGTAACCATGTGGCAGTAAGAAAAGTAGAAGTACTGTAAGAAGATTAAAAAGAAGAAAGTAAAGCACAAAAAGGATTTCTCAATGCTGGAGACTTTCAGATTTTGAAATTTTATAGCTTACACTTATTCTTAATTTAAATGCAACTTTCTTATTAATAGTACCTCTATGACAGGCTTGCAACGCCCCACGACATTAGGGTGCAGTTTAAAAACCACTGTTCTGAGCATTTATACAGTTAATAGTCTATATTTTATTGCATACATACAAGCTCTTTTATATGTACCCATGATGTAAAGAAACTATAGGTTATGAAAAATGATCCTAAAAAAGATCTTTCTTTAAAAAAATTATTAATAGCATTTAAAACAGCATTTATACACAAACTGATTGCATTTAGTTGGGTGAATGTAGCGCTACTGATAGATGATCCAGTGAGCAAGATGCACTTCGCTGTTAGCAAAATGTCTAGGAACATTTTTTTGTCTTATTAAGGCAAATTCAAATATTCTCAATAAGATCAGGCAGAGATTCTCCACTTGAATAACAGAATAATACCATATTGTTCAGAATATCACATTGATACCATCATGTAAAATATCAAAGAGGTAGGTTTCTCATATTATTAGTTATAAGTAGAAGCTTGATTATCCTAAATAACAGTGTGGATCAAGCCATTTTGGTTAATATTAATTAGATTTTGATTATTTATTGTTGGATAAAGTAGCATTTTGGTTAATCAAGATACAGATAATCTACTGCAGCGCGGTAGCAAGAAAATAAGTTAGTAGCTAATCAAAAATAGAATAAATCTGTACAAGAATTTTTTGTTTTAAAAATATGAAGTGCAACAGTCACCAAATAAAACATTCTTGAAGATGATTGTAACATCTATCTCTAGTATTGCAATAATGTATAAAAAAAGGTGGCAAATACTAAAAAACTAATAACAAATCAAAGAATAAAACAAAAATTCAAAAAAAAATTTGATCCACTAACGTTTATATAAAAAATGTCCATTGATCTCTTCAACTTGAAGATTTCACTTATTTAAAGAGTTACAAGTTTCATTAAATTTTAAATTTGGATTCAAATCAGTTGTTTGCAAATTACATAGCTCTAATGAAGACAAAAGATGTCTCTTTTTGAAACTACAGAAAAATGCATGAAAACATATTTAGAAAATAGAAACGTTGACATGAACTGCTCAAATCTTCACAAGATGCTGGCTTGGAGAATATTCTATTATCTTCTATGCATAGTTTCCTGTTTATTGATGCTTAATTTGTACGCTCAACATCATGTACAGTTTTGGACAGTTGAGAAAACCCTGCACAGTAGCAGAATTTCTGTGTAACCATAACTAAGGCAGGTTTCTTGAGTCATGTTTATATACTATCCTTTAAAAAAATATTTTCACTCTTGTGGGATTTTTTAAAATTGGAAATATTATTTATACTGGTGCTTTTGTGTAAAAATGAGCATATTTTATATTTTTCTAATACTTAGATGGATGGCAGTGCTTAAAATTTATTCACAAATATTTCCAAAAGCCCCAGATTGCTTATTGTACATGCTGCCTCTGGAGATGACTTCATTGAGGATGGACTTCTCATATTCAAATCAGGAACTAAGTTGAACGATTATCATCATGTCATGAATTATGAGAATTTTGAAAAATAGGCAACTGGAAAGTTAATTCTAAATTTGCCACTATGGAGTGACATTATTATTGATAGCACACCATATCATAATGTACAAACCAACAGAGCTCCAATATCTGCCAGTAAAAATCAGAAATGATTAATTGGCTCATTGAAAAAAACATCCCATTTTGTGAGTCAATGCCAATTTTACAACATCCTCCTTACCACCCCGATCTTAATTCAATCGAGATGATATGGGCAATGTAAAGAATTATGTGGCAGCAAATAATGTCACATTTAAACTTGAAGATGCAAAACGATTAGTCAAAAAAAGATCTTCCGCTATAAGCACTGAAAAATGAAGCAGTTTGTGAGCGGATTAAAAAAAAAAATAAAAAACTACATCACCAATGCTAGGATTATGAACAATGAACAAACTTAATTATAATAATAATAAATCAAGTTAAGTGAAAATAGTGACAGCGAGTTAAGTTTTTTAAGTGATACTGATTTAGATTAAGAACTGCAAAAACAAGTTAGTGTATTATTATGTTACAGGTATATGTTCGCATTATTCTCAAAATGATTGATTATGTACTTTCATTTTCTTTTTCTATGTCAAGTATATATTTTATAAATAAGGAACATTGAATATATAAAAAAGTGAAAAAAATTTTTTTGTACTTTTAATAAAACAACTTTCAGTGTTAAAAGAAGGAAGAATTTTTAAAATTAATAGATAAATAAAGAAATGTTTTAATTAATCATTAAAATAAATTATTAATACGAAGAATTTGATTTTTAAAATGAATAGTTGCAAACAATGTTTTAAGGACATGTCGAAGTAGTAGATCACTCGTTGAAACCACCGTTTGGTACGAATTGGTAACCATAGTTGATTAATGTTGTTTAGAAGTAATAAAGTCAAGCTTTTTTTTTGTATTAGCAATAACAAACATTCTATTAAGTGCTTAAGCCTCATTTTGAATACATACAATTCAGAATAAAAATTTCTAAATTACTTTAAATCTAAATATTTCTATGACAAATATGAATAGGGAAAAATAATAAATTAAAAATAATAACAGAATTCAAACCACTACAAAGTCAGACCATAGATGAACACTTTTTTAAATGAAATGCCTACTTGATTTTGAATTAATATTTGGATTGCATACAAAAAACTATCAGACACATATTCTTTGTTTTTTCAAGATTGATCATATTAAGTTTGCAATAAATTTAAGTTATGATTGTTGCTGCAATTTATAAATTGCGCCAAAATATGACACAAATAGACAAGCTTGTGATGTTTCAAAATCTATAAAGAACAGTTGCAAAATATGTTAAGTACATGTAATATAATGTAATTTTTTTAAATAAAAAAATATTACAAACCTACACCAGTGATGATATGATAATGATGAGATGAAGATGGTGATCATGATAGTGGGATTATTTGTGTTAGGTGTACATGATAAATTTAGTAAAACGAAAAAATAAAAAAAATAAGATTAGTTTGTATTCTATATATAACATAAAATATATTTCAATGAAAAACTATACACTATAAAAATAACATGCGCCATGCACTTGTCATAAAGATAAATACAAACATAAATGATTTTTACAAATAGTAAAAAACTTCATGATGTATATAGTACCGCACATACTACATTTACAAATAGATACGTGATGTAAAAACATTTCTTTAAATATCTAACCTTTACAAAAGATAAGCTACTAGCATAAAATAATTATGGCATTTCTTAACATACCTGCAGTTTCAATTCTGCCAAACCTGCACTGGCTAATTTATGATCTACCCACATACAGGATACATAACTATACAGAGACAAATTTTAATTTGGCTGTGACTAAACAAAAATTTAGTAAAATATTCTGTTTTGCAAGAAAATTTCTTAAAAGAAAATAAGAACAAAAAAAAATCAGTTCTACGACTGATTTAATTATTTACAAATACGTGAACAAATTTGAAAGAACTATCAGGATATGACAAACACAAAGATCGTATTAGGCTACAAATTGTCTATTAAATAGTATAGCTTGTAAACTGTAAGAAATTGGAGCGCTTTACTCTTGACAATTTTTTTGTCAGCAAGAAAAGTTGACAACTGTAAAGTCAGTTAAATTAGAGAAAAATTAATTTATCACAATAAAATATACAGCAATTATAGCTTTTGCTAAATGAATAATCTCTGTTAGGCAGAGCGCCCACTGAAGTGACGTGATAAATGACCTGGCAGTAACATGGCAGCGATATGATGGTGGCATAGAAGTGACGGTACTGACAGCTAACTCAAAGCCTACTGAAGTGTAGCAGTTGCAGCTAGCATTCAGTAGGTTCAGTAAATAATAATGTATTGAATTTAGTTAACTTAAATCGCAATAATTATTGTAAGGGTGATAAATGGCCCTATTGAGTGTACATTTTTAAAAAGAAAAATGTTACAGATTGTGGAGCTTACAATGTTTTTAAAGAATTAAATAATAAAAAAGTTTGATTTCACTGAAATAAAAAGAAAACTTTTATAAGGTTTTTTTAAAAGTATTATTACTTATCAGAAAAAGGTTACAATTAGTTATAATTCATAAATGCTTGTGAATTATTTTTAAAATTAAGTAACTTACCTGTAACATATGACAAACAGTGGAGCATGCAGCAATCGTCTGACACTGACGTGATGTATTGCAACTTGCAAACATGCCGTGTCACTTCGGTGTGCTAACACATAGGTTTTCATTTGGTTACCTTGAAGATGCAGGTTTGTCACGTCACTTTGATGGGCGTTTTTACTTAGGTAGAAAAACAAAAGAACAGTATTGTCATTATGGTCCAGATAGTGTAGAGGTGATGACACAAATACATTTTGCATTGTGTAAATGGCACACACAGAAAAGTTATACTGAGCCAATAGGAGTTTGATCCTAGAATTAGGGAAAAATTTTTTGGGTCAGGAATCAAATTCAGGACGTTGTGTGATTCTAGTGGTTGGTGTCCAAATTTAAAGAAAAATTATCATTATGGAAGAATAATATACAGTGTCTACTTAAGTTGGCGAAATATGGAAAACTTTTTTATTTGTAGTTTTAGGAAAAAACGTTATTCTTCATAAAAAGTTCTGCATGGTCTAAAACCTACCCTGAAGTAATCAAACCTCAAATTTGTCAGTCATATACGAGGTTTGTCAATAAATATGAATTTGGTACAAGAGTAAAGTACTTTTATTTTTGATAATATCAAAACTTGTAATAATGAAAAGCTGTTCAAAATTAAAAAGCACATTGAAATATGCAAACACATCCATTTACATTAAAAAATGAGTTTTTTACTTTTTCAAAACTTTTAACTACAATAACATCAAAAGGTTCAATGTACACATTGATACAGTTAATCTAGGATGTCCTGATAAGAAACGTTTGAAAGTATAAATGTCGAAACATTAGTATGTAAGACGTATCTAGTATGAAATAGGTAGAAATTTAAAAAAAAAAGTAAAAAAACTCAATATTTTAGTGTAAATGGATATGATTGCATATTTTAACATGGTTTTTAATTCTGAACAACTTTTCGTTATTATCAAAAATAAAAGTACTCTCTTGTACCAAATTCATATTTATTGACAAACTTCGTATATGACAGATACATTTTGAGATTTGACTGCTTCTAGTTAGGTTTTAGACCATGCAGAACTTTTGATGAAGAATAACTTTTTTCCCTAAAACTAAAAATAAAAAGGTTGTCCATATGTCGCCAACTTAAGTAGACACTCTGTATATGATTTATTCAAGGAATAAACACTTTCTTCTATTGGGTTGGCTGCCAAAAGATAATGTAAAACAATCTAACGTTAATAAAATAACGGTATACATCATATTGTCTGTAAGCAAACAATACCTCCTATCTGTAACATATTTCCTATATAGATAGGAGATATTGTTCGTTCAGTTGATACTATTCATTTTTTTTTCTTGTTCTGTCTAGTAGTGCAAGAATAATTTCTATCAGTCTTTCACACAAAAAATGTTTGTTTTTAGTAAATGTCTAGTATGCCAAACAATTAGAACAAAACAAAAAGGTAACATTTCTCTGATTTAACTAGCTTCATATTCCTACAATCCACAAGATCCCTTCACTGTACCAGATATAATAGACAGTCTATATGCCACATTGCCTATATGAGAGGATTCGTTTTCAATTTTTTAATTCTTAGAAACCTATTACACAAGGACAGTAACATAAAACAAAAGCAACCCATGATTGCATTACAAGACAACAATTTCTGAACTGCGCCTTCATATTCAGATCGTTGACCTGTGGTAGCCAATATTTTTGCTACCTTTAATTTTACTCAAGCCACTTATACTGACTGCATGAAGTACCTACAAATAATCTGATTTATCTGTGAAAGAAAAACTCTGTGTAAGTCAACCCAAGTTAAAACTGTAACATTGTTTTTTTTTACATAAAAGACATTTGCTGCTCAAAGTCTTTAATGATCAAGACAAACTGTGAATAATGATTAAAGTGGAAACTACAAAATACATCTAAAGATGTTTTATCCACCACCACATACTATTAAAGACAATCAACATTTCAAACAATCCTACAACTATACAACTACAGTCTGTTTTATAATGATAAAGCACAATTTGAAATAAGTTATTTTTGCAAAGATTTTCAGATCTAATAAAAATACACTTCTTCATGTCAATATCAATTCCCAATTGTCATTTGTTTTTGAGTGATGACATCATCTGATTTTCTTTTAAACGGCACACCTTGTATATTTTCACTAATTCAGATAGAGGAATTTTTTCTGATTTCCACGATATAGCATTTGATAGCATTAACTCAAATACAAATGACGGTCGGGCATCGATATTGATATGAAAATGTGTATTTTTATCAAATAAATTTGTAGTCCTGGTCACATAAATTAAATTTTGGAGTGAGATGGTCATTTAAAAAACATAGTAGGTAGTTTTAAAGGTTTTTTTCTTTCTTTCTTTGTTTTCATCAGGTTATAACAATTTCTGATTTTGCCTTTTCATGTTCTGAATGTTCACAATTTTGTCTTTACATATCAAGCAGCTGTTTTTGCCAAATTTAAGTCATATTATTCTGTGGGACAAACTTCCTATGGAAACCAATGTTGTACTAATATTAATAGTTACAATTTTCCATAATTGTGTTTGACTTTTGTAAAACTAATATGTACTGCTTATTCTTAAATAGTCATAATCATAATAATAATAATATTGCCTTTATTATAGCAGGGTTCAGCTACAAGCTGCTTTTCCACCCAATCTGTACATAAAGAAATTTCATTTCATATTTGATACTTCATTATTAAAAAAAACAAAAAATCAAAATATCTCAACTATAAACAAACATAGAAGTTTTAGTAAGTTTGCATTGAAAACATAAATACACAACAAATATTCTTTTACTTAACATTGTATAAATAGTATCTCAGGGTCAGGAAGTTTATTTATTTGTCCCGATCTATCCTTGGACCACATAATACAAAATAATATTTGAGGTTAGGTTCATAAAAGAATAGGTGTTTGTAGATGAAGACGTTTAGTTTTTAACGGCAAATTTTCATTATGGCTTTTAAGAAATATTCAAATTAATATCTAACTTTTCCTGTGGATCCACGGGTAATCTCACTTTTGTTTTTGTAGGATATATTACCTTTTCTCTGTATTACGTAAATAAAGCCTACTTATCTATTAGAACTGTGTGTTTAATCTATAGAGTTTAATGAATTTTAAATCAAATATTCCAAATGAGTTACTTCTATCTTTTAATTCCAATCTTTCGTAAATTTCAGTGATAACTGCAGAAGCAAACATTTCCAGCTAAAATATATTATTATTTATAAAATTAAAGCATTTCTTTAGTTTATAAGTTGGGTTAGAAAAATGAAACGATGTATACAATTAGTTCACTTGGAACACAACCAAATTGGTTCGATACATAATTACTAAATTATTCAATAGGTCAACTTGATGACTAACCAAACTGAATGTTAAATTCATAGACTAATTAGCTGCCTTAAGGGGCTAATGTTATTTTGATCAAATTATGATTAACATGGCAAACTGATACAAACAAACAGAAAAATGTAATCTTTGTTATTCTTGGTTATGTTCTAACCTCAAACAATTACTGGGACACAGACGTCGAGCTGCTACAGCATGATCTACCTGATGTATTCAAAATACATTTATTGCGTGTATCAGTATAAGTTTTACACATTTATAACAATTTTCATCATTATTAAACAGACTGCATGTATGTTTCAAATTTTACTTTCGGTAACCCTGAATTTATATATACATTTATAGTAAAAAAATAAATTTAAAAAAATAAAATTGAGGAAACATTTTTTTTACTATAAAAAATGTTTCCTCGATTTTATAGCAATGTTTTAAGTATTTATAATGCACGCAGATTACACTAACATGCATATACTGTTACTACCTTCAAGAACAGGGTGCATTGGAGGTAAATGTTCATGAATATGAACTGGACGAGTAACAACTTCTTTACTTCCAGGTTTTAAAAAGTTTAAGTGATCTTCTTTAGGTAACGGATACTTTGGTACTGGATTTGGCGAATCAGCAAAATCTACATATTTAACGTATTCTTCCAATTCTGATAAGTTTACATGAAAGTCTCTAAATGCTAAACCCAAGTGATCTAAATTTGGTTCGGTCATTCCAACTGAAACACAGAAAATTAAATCATGAATGTTGAATACCTTCAATAGCATGACATACATCCATTGGCATAGTCGTTTGTTGATCTCCCCAGTTGAAACAAATAGTTACAAAGAATATCAGTAAGAATTTCTATAGGTGTTGTCATACTTGTATGCCAGCCTATGGTTAAACACATTTTGGCAACACACACTTTTATTTGCTCCCGAGTAAATTGAGCAGCCATTTTTAGTCTATTAAGTATACTACGACGTAAACCACTAAATTTGTACAATCTTATTAGATCATTAAAAATTAATTAATAATAACAATAACAATTAAAAAACTTTGAGACCCTTATACACTACATAGACATACATCACAACACACATCTCATTTTGACAGCATGCACTAAACAAAATGATGCTCGTTATCCTCATTTGTGCTCATTGCGCATACACATAAATTATGAATCATGCACACGTATGTTATTTATACAGACTGGCAAGATATATACAAGAAAGAAAAAAGTTTATTTACCTGCAAAGTATATACAACGTGTTTGTGAAATAAAGGTATGCATACAGCAGATTTAGATTCCTGAATGGACATAAGCTCATAGTTTCTTATAAAAATGAATAATTCTGTTAATCTTGGAATTTACACTCCCTTGTATTTTTCTCGTATAATGTACTGTTCTGCTATTTAAATAAATATCTGACGATGTTTATCAATGCCTTCTCTGTATAGTTATCATTATCACAACGAAACGCCCATTTCTTAAATAAAACTTAATTTAGGTATTCACACTAGTGGCGGGTCTAAAAAGTTTTAGAGCATGAAAAGGTTACAGAAATACATTTTCGTTTTATTCTGAAAGACACTGTTATATTTCACAATGTAAAATAAATATTCCAATACATTTCAAACATGTATTAAGTATTAATTTAGACACAATATATTTGCTACCTATATTACGCGCGTGAAAGTGATTTCATAATAAATTATTAGATCACATAGTATAATACATGATACTTCTATTCTAATTTAAAATTGATTTCCTTGTCATAAATTAAACAGCATATAAAAAAAAGCAAATTATATACAGTTTGTTTCAACAAACCTATTTACAGTTCATTTTTCTGAACAACTTTTTAAGTTGGTACCGTAGGGTGTGGCAGCTCTGACGTGTGGTGCATTAAAGTGACTTGCAATTTTAGTAAGACGTACTTTAGTTCTTGTGCATTTTTGTACTTAGTCTTTATGGTTTTTACAGAAAAATTGTGTAAAAAGTTATATTTAGAAACGATATTTGTGTTGCTGCAATCTAAGAGACTGAATAGGTGCTGTGTACTAGGCTGTAAAGGACTCTAGTCTTGAAAAAGTGCAGATTTTTAGATAGGTAAGTAATCATTGCATAGATATAATTTTTGTGAAAAGTAAAGTTTTTTTTAATATAAGCAATACAGCAGGGTGTCCAAACTGCATTTTGTTAACAATTAAAGTGTTAGAAAAATGTTTATAATCAAACGACCGACCAAACATAACCTTAAAATTTTGTGGGCTTAAAGCCCTGGTCACATTATCAAATAATTTGATCAAACTTGACTGTCAATCTGGAATAATGACGTCAAAACTGACAAACTCAAGTTTGTGTCAAACTGGGTGGTCACACTATAAATAAAATAGTTTGGTCAAACTGTGAGGTTAAGTAGCCGTATGCGTTGGTATTTACAAAAATACTGCGTGTTTTTTAAATTTTGTGAAGTTAAAATATTAAATTACTTTATTATTTGTTTTACATTTTGTTGTTTTCTTATTTCTTATTCACTACTGACCACAAAAACTGTAATAATTATATTTTTACTATAAATAATTTTTAGAATAGTAATTAGTTATTAATTTTTAATAATATAGTAATTCATTTTAATATCTGCGTATACAAAACACCAGGTGAGTTGGTATTATTTTGTAAAGAATAAACAAACAAAGGCGGTAGTAGCTGTTTCACCATTAGGATTAACATTGAATCGGAATGAAAATAAACGAGTTGGTAGTAATCACGCTAAACGTCGTATAAGATTGTAAGGTGATTTTTCTATATGACATCGATAGAGAGACGCAAAGTTATTAATAAAGAATGACTATAAACGTAATTATAACTGTTCAAGGGCGCGTTATACACATAAGAGCTCTTAGGGATAATAGGGCGCATGCAAATAGTTGGAAATTATAAATACTATTATTATTTGCGATTTCTATCAATTAAGAAAACATTAGCTGTAATGTCAAAATTCCATTTCTTTTTTTTTAAGTAAGCGATTACTAACAACGACCGGAGGTAAAATTCTATTAACCATGCTAAAGGTATTAACTATAGATTACAATAATTACAAACGGAAACATTAATTAGACCATAAACTGCGACGAGACCAGTACGCAATCCAACACGCTCACCAAACGAATTTCAAATGTACGTTGAACAAAAAAAAACGGAATTATCCAAACAAAACCCTCCACAGTCCTCCACATAACATCATCTTGCCGTCCGCACACCACCAGCAGATACACAAAAAAAGGATATTTCTCACCGTTCTTCGGTGAAACGTTTTCTAATAACCGTATCTCTGAGACATCCAGGCCTCACGGCATCTCATATGTTACCATCCAAAGATAGTTGTCTTACTCTTCCACCCAAAGGAAGAAAAAAAAGAGAAGAATAAGGAAAAGGACCTGTGACGAACATTGTGTATTAGTCTTGGTAAAACAGATTTAAACACTTTCATACCTGTGACAAACAGATCCTATTTTCACAATTACAAAATCACCTCAAAAGAGCAAAGAAACAATATGCTTGTAGTTGGAGAGCTATTCCCTACCAGAGATTTATTCTTCTGCAGAAATATACACACATAAAAATGTTATAAGTTGTTGAAACTTACCATCTCAAGTTTTATCATGAAGGTCCAAAAAAGTGAACAGGTATGTTTTAAGGTCATTTCTTACAACAAAACAAAACTTACAAAAACAAATGCATCAGACTCCTTAATGTTTCTATAACAGCTGGTAGGTATGCAAATATGTTTTGTTGATAAGAAAACATGCTTAAGGTAAGTGTGTTCTTGACTTCAAACTACAGGTTATATTGACCATACGTGTGCGTTCAAGGAACAGCAGGAATGACAAATGAATTTCAGATATAAGCAAATATATTTCAGTCTTTTTTAAATTAAGCTTCTCTAATAAAACCACTCTTATATCAACTCAACCATCTCTGGAATTTTGCCTTTCTCAGAAGCTTTTAGTCAGAGCATTAGCGCTTGTGCCATTTCAGGAACATTTAGAGATGATGCTCTATAATTGCAATTTCAAAAATGAAAACTATCACTTTTTCATTTCTTTTTTTACGTATTCAAAATTGAAAAGCTGTAATCTAACAAAAAAGGTAAATTACTGCATTTTAACCTTCATTGGCGATTTTAATCAATTTTTAATTTTTATTAAAACTTGAAGCGAAGGATACGATAACCAATAAAGAAGTGTTTCTAAAACCTAGGCTAGTCAAACAAAAAACTGCGCACTTGTCATTTGAGTTCATGAACATAGTATAACAACTTACATTTTTATGATTATTTTTGGACAGAATAGAAAGCATTATCGAGAAAAGGTTTTCCAGGACAATATGGCATAATTACTATTTTGACAAGATATAATATCACGCCTAATTAATGAAATGACCAATAATGCTACACAAGTAGGAACAGTCAAACGATAATAGAATATGTTGACAATGGATGTGAAGCTGTCTCCTTAAAAAAAAAGACGCTGATAAATTGAAAGTGATGCGTAATAGTACACTGTTATGGTGGTGTTTAGTGTTACAACAGTCAACCTGAAAGTGGATTTGTTATCAGGAGGTAAACAGGTAAACATATAGATTGTAGAAGATAAAAAATTCAAAGTACACCGCTGTTTGTTGGGTAAACACTTACTTAAACAGACATGATGTTGAGATAATGTTGCAAGGCAATGAACTACGGACATTCGATTCCAAGTTAGCATCTCTCGAAGGCGTGCAAAAGCTACTTTCTAAGAAAATCGTGTTATGTACCAGAAAAGTGACGGTAATTTCGCTAAAGTATATTGAGTGTGCTGCAGTACAATCCAGTAGCTCTTACAAAGGCAAAATCCATGTTCAATATCGGCCAAGGAACATGTGTATCACAATTGTGGTAGATGGAGTGGTGCCTACGATGAACTTGTCAGAAAATAAGATCTAATATGGCATATGCGAAGTTGTGGTGCTAGGAAACAATCATTTCAAAAAAATTGACTTGTACAAAATTGCCTTTTAAGTCAATCTCGATTTGGATAGAAAACTCTGCAAGAAGCTGCGAATATTGCAATTGCTTTGCAGAAAATATCTAATGATGTATGAAACAGTACGTGGTATAGTATTCAAGAACTTATACAGGGTGTCCAGGATAAAATGGGATCCATGAGGATATTGGAAACGGTAATAGATACAAGATCGGTCAAATGAGGAAAAAGAAAAAAAGACTCAAAAATTCAATATGACGCCCATAAGAGAAACAAATGTTCGATACGATTTCGTAAAACTTAGTAGGCCTAGAATGTTTCCAAGGTCATTTTTGAAGTTTCCATTGCCCCTGCCCTAACAATTTGGTGAATGTATCTCTTACAATAAATAAAATATGAAGGTTTTTAAAAAACGCACATTTTTCGTTTTCGTCTTGTATCTCAGTAACGGGATTAATTTTTGAAAATGTAAATCCGAATTGTTAACGAGCACGTAAATGCCCAACTTTTTCTCCATTTGACCGATCTTGTATCTATTACCGTTTCCAATATCCCCACGTGCCCCATTTTATCCTGAACATCCTGTATACTAAAAAATCAAGCTGATCGTATACAAATCCAATTTTATTAGTAAAACAGAAAACGTGTGAACAACGCAGGTGTGTTGATTTGAAAGCTTTGAATGCCAAAACGATAGATTGTATCCTTTACCAACGGTTGATGATCATAGATATCCTGTATCTATCCCTCCCTCCAAGGTTCTTGCTGGTTCTCCGCCACTGGAAGCTAGAATTGTCCGGGTTAAGGAGACTGAGAAGTTGGTAACCCTACACGCACGCAAATTTTTGGGGGTCCCTATTAAGCGGGAGTCCTAAATATGTGCCTAGTCTGCTTATGCATTAGTCCAGCCCTGCACTACCCATATTACGCAGTCGCGTCGCTGTATCGTTTGCAATATTGTATTTCGCAAAAGATGAGTCGTGGATAACTGCCTGCATACAGTCGTTTTAGTACTTCTACATTTTATAATGGCATTCCTCATATTTGAATCTTATAGGTCCAGTTGCACAAAGCTTTATTGAATACTTGATCGATTGATTAACCACTTCACCCATTGCTTAACGGCCCTGGTGGCACGTGTCACAGACGATTAGGTAAACCAAGGATCGTATCGAAATAATTTATATTTTTAACATTTTAGTTTAAAATAATTTAGGAAAGTAAAACGTATCTCAATGCGATCCTGTGTCAATGTTAGAAAAGGTCTTCACAGGTAAGCGGATTTATGACACCCTCCTGTGACGAACTTGTAAAATTTACTGTAAGCTAAGTAGCAATTAATCATAAACGCACTATATCTTTAGGAATACTTTAACAGCAAATTGGTAGAGAAATTTTCTGTTTGTTTTTGGATACAGAATAACGTACTGTAAATATTTTACGCCATTCCAAAATTTAAATACACTCTGTATATTCGAAAATTAATCGTTACGGTATCTACGGTAATTTCGAGCTATTACGGAGTGTCAACAAAAATTAGAAGAGTAGGTATAGTTGCTGGACTACTACAATCACCAGATCTCAATCCCTCTCTGGGAACATACAGATAAAGATATATAACGGAACATATAAAGACTAAAGCGACTAAAGAGTGTAGTGTATGCAAAATAGTCGCGCAAAGAGCTAGAATGTGTGTAGAGGCACAAGAGAAACAACAAAGGGCTCAAAAGCTGACTGAATTTTTTTTTTGTTTTTCTGGTTAGTATTATTTTGCAGTTATTGAAACTTATCGGGGAAGAGTTTTATGCAGCTCAATCACCGGAATTAATATGTTTTTGTTACCGTAAATACAGACATATCTGCAGATAATCCGTTCATATTTAGTTGTTAAGCCGACACTTTTCCTTTGTTCGGTCTTTGTTAAGTCAGGTAGGGCCATAAAACTAACTCGTTTAAGCATTTACTTATTGGTAGGTATAAATAACACCAATAACACTAACAACTACATATTTACATATTTATTGGGAGATTAACAATTTACTTACACATATTATTGTGAGTTACACCTGGCATTCCTGGCAATAATTCTATTTTAAATTAAAATTTCGAAAATACGTACAAGGATTGTTCAATACTATTTGCAAGCTGACCTTTTATAATTAACTAAATACTGTATTAGAATTTATTCTCTTGTTTGCCATATATTGTCTTTTTTTACTGGTATTTTATTAAATTAGTTTATTCATCATTTATATCTATATCATTTTTTTTGTCTGTTTCCCCTTTCCCCACCTTTCAGCGTAACCTACAGGTACGTATAATATGCCGGTGGCAACAACTTAGCTACAAAACCGAACCATAATCCAGCCTCCGACATTAGAACTGCCGTGTTGCGCGACAACTTCCACTTACCATCAATTCTATTACGCCACACTCGGTAAGAAATACTCAGAAATACTTACATTTGGCGAGAGGGCCAGAAAAACACGAGCGCCTAAATCGTCGGTCGATGCCGACCAATCACAGAGAGGTTGTTGTTCTTAGAGAATTATGTTACTCTCATTGTCTAATCACAGGAATTACTCACATATATTTTTGCATCCCACTAATAATTCTGTCACAAGAAAAATACTTTTATAATATTGTATCCTATATCAGTTTCAAAACTTTGTAAATGTAAATATGATTACAATCAATTAATTATGACACATATAATAAATAAATTATAATAAACTGTCATTCTGAAAAACGTCATTTAGAATTTACAAGTATAAAACAAAGAATTGGCTCATTTCAGAATTTTAAATTTTACGTGCATATTATAATTTATAAGTAGAGTCTAAATTACTTTTATAAAAGTTTAAATTTTTGATGGTAGCTGACGTCATTTGCCATCGCAGGTGTAGCGATTAAAAAGCCGGAACGCCGGTATTTCAATCTGTTTGTAACCTAACCTAACATAAACTTTCAAATTATCTTGTGCTGTTTGCGCCTATTAGTTTATGTTGTGTGTTTTTCATTTCTTTTCACCGTAAAAACATTTCACTTAAAAAATATATAAGTAGAATCTGTTAAATGGAATCCGTGTAATTTTCCACAAATTGATGTAGAAAGAATTAACAACATATAGCAAGAATCTGATTGGAGTTTTTAAGGTTTAAATTTAATTACAATCTTTTATTTAATGCTATTTAAAAATGAAAATAAAAAATTATTCTATAAATATAGAAAAGTAGTCCCTATTTAATGTAGAATAATACACGACTTATAACAAAATTTATATATCTGACACGCGCAACAAGCCCATTTATATGTGTAATATTTGAATACACTAAAGTCAAATGAGTTTAGATATCTTTTAACTTTCTGTAATACAATTTAGCTTGTACGATTAATAAACATGGATTTCTGAAAATTTACCCTGGCAACACTGCATATTTAGTTCATGGTAATTTAAATAAATCTACAAAAACAATTCCTTATTTTATGCTTTTTCAAATTAAGTAATCTAAATGTATTATAAAAATATCTTATTATTGAAAAATTTTATTTTAGAAATTATTTACAAAAACATAACCTATTAGGCAAGCCAATGAAAAACCACGTATTACAATAATTTATTAAAATCACTTTGTAATATCGTATTTAGTATAGCAATTTAAAAACGGTCAAATAAAGAATTAGCATATAAAAAAGGCACGCCTATGGATGTGGTTTTAATTTACTTATATTTAAATTCGTCCTTGGAAATATTAAACTTCAAGAGTAATTAGTATTAGTTTGGAAATTGCTTACTAATTTTAAAATAATAATGATAAATTGATGGGTAGAGAAATTTGAACATTTTTGTTACGCCACTGAGTTTTCAAATTTCTCATTTCGAATTCGATAATGGGTGACCTTAGTTCGACAGAGTTCACGTTAACTTGAAATTTTTAATTTTCTAGTGCTTAGTATATAAATGTAAAAAGCTTTTACGAATATTGTGAGCATCATATTTTGGCACATTGGATAAAGTGTTTAGTGTGAAGGAATGTTACTCATTTAACTGTTGTGTCTCGTATTCGTGTCACGAAAATGTAAAGGTACGTTGTCAAAAGTGTATTAGCTACGTACAACTGCGCGGAGGTAGATATTATTAGTGTATTTTTGACATTTGTGGGGACAAATATTTACTTTTATATTATTTGGAAAATTATATTAATAACGAATTTTTTTTAGAAGCAGTGCAATAGCTAGTTCCCGAGTGTTGTATTTATTTTGGTAAATTTGTGTTTTGTCATTTGTTTGCTTCTTTTTCCAATATGGCGCATGCAGCGTACGTAATATGAACGTCGATGATTTTCGCAAATTCGCATGGAGAATTTTCTTTCATTCTTTCTTTAGAAGCAATGTTTATGGTTAAAAAATACTTTCAGTTATAAATAAAATGCTTTTTATTGCTAATAGCCAGCGTGACTAAGCAGTTATTTTTAAAAATACGTAATTTGAGGTAATCAAAACAGTTTGCTAACCTGCACGTTTGTGGTGAACAGTTGCAATAGTTTTGTGGACGTTATTTTTGCATTTTGTGAAAAAGTTTTGTTGATTATCGCCTTTTTCATCGACTAGTTGTTGAATCTTAATACCAATAGTGTGCTAATTCACTAATTCCAAGTAAGTTGCTTTTATCATATATTTTTTGCTTTTAGAATAGTTTTTTTTAATAAATTTTAAAAATGTTATTATTTTTAGTCTGATTAGTTTTACCATGTGTTTGTGTGTTTGAGATTTTTACATAGAAATTTTTCTGCTAGTAATCATGATATTGTACATAACCTTAATGTACAATGCAAAACAGTAGGTATACCTATTGGTTTAGTTCAACGTTTAATAATGCACACAGTTTACTTAATGAAATAGAAGTTGCTAGTTTAAATAACCTTTAAAACTAAACCCATAACATTTGTTACCTATGCAGAAGTCCAAAAGTGTATTTTCTTTAGATCATCTGTTTATTGAAACTGTCGCGTTTTCAAGTGATTCATATAAAAATGCAATAAATGTTGTGAATACTTAACAAACGAAGTTAACGATATCGATATTATTACCTTGTGTTCAGAAATAAAAGAATTTGATCAAACGATCGGTTTTATAAAATTATTTCTATCATCTTGTAAAGTAGGTATCGATAAAGTAAATGAACGTGTGGAGTTGCACATGATGATGTAATTATTTCATCTCTAAAACATGTTTATATTAGTGTGCTTTTATATATTCTTATTCTATTGTTTGGAATTTGATTAAATGACATAAATATAATAAGTAATTCTTCAGGTAAAAAAATTGAAGATGCGTAAAATACTTTCGTAGTTTAAATGGCTCATATTGTGCTTTAATTACAAGCTTATTCAGTTTTTTAGAATTATATTAAATTGAAACACCTTTGCATGTAACAATCTGTTTATTTATTGTTTTTCTTCTTAATTTAAGTTTAAATTATCTACTCAAGTTGTAGTAATTTTATTGTTTATTACCAGGTACGGAGGAATCAGAAAAATCAAATGTTGGGTTCTAATGCATATAGGTAAGGCACATGCATACCAACGTGATTGACGTGACATTAGGCATCACTCATTAGACTGTCAAATTTTATATGAATTCACTACATGAAGAAAAAAGTATCATGTAAACAATGAAAACAATTGCAATTATAATAACTATAGAATCTGATTTTTATTATTTCCTAAATCAAATTCTAAAAATCATTTTTATGACGACATAACCTATGTTTTGTTGCACAATATTTGACAAGATATTAATGAATAATGACCGTTGATAGATGTGCTTTGATGCATGGCAACTCAAATTGAAATACATTTTGATTGCTCTATGTTGTATAATTTTCCTTTGAAAAATTTCTCCAAGATTTAAAAATTGTTCTGTGTATTGACAATTTTGATTGATTAGTCTTCCAATAACATCTTTTTAGTGTGAAATGAACTAAGAATTTGGTATGTTACAGAATGAACTTTCCATTAGAAAGAATCAGCTCATTAGATCTTATTTCTCAGTTCAAAAATTTCTTAAAAACAATATTCTTTGTTTCTTTTATCCTTTTGCTGCTCTTACTTTTCCTCATTGTTCTTTCTCTGTTGTTTCCTTTCTTGTAGTTGTTATTCTGTTGTTCTTGCCTTTTCTTTGGTTTACTCTTCTTGTTTTCAATTGCATCATCTTGATCTCCCCTACTTTATTGTTTCAGATTCTCTTTTCTCTTTGTTTTCTGAAATCACTATGCCGAGTTATCATTAAAACATATTTGAATCCTGTCCATTTTGAGTTTTACAATTGGCACTTGGCAACATTTATTGAAAAAGTACTCCAGGTAGCCCTCAATACGGTACTTGAAGAATATTGTTTTATACATACAGCACAGTGCAAACTAGGGGAATTCTCTTTTGTATTTGAAAACTTGGCAAATGAATGTTGATTTAGTTGTTGCTTGTTTGCTATCATAAGCAGACTTTCTAAGAGAAGTTTTAAGACAAATTATCTTTTATTTTTCTTAATAATTTACTTTGTACTTTTTATTTGTATTTTCATTAAATAGGTCTTTTACGTTTGTATATGTTCTTTGTTTGAAGTAGATATACATGATTTTAAGGTTTGTTTAATTAAAAATAAAGATTTGAAGCAACTCGGCTTATTTTTTCAAATTCCAAGCCTCCGACTGAGTTGCATGGTGTAACGGACAACCAGGATTCAAACCCTAAGGTTTTCTGTGGTTTCGAGTGGTTCAGGTGAATACCAAAAGAGCAATTTTCACAAAATTGATTATTTCTTTTTTAAGCTTCTAAAAGGGCCTTTAACCCTACACTGCGCATTGTAGATAATTTGATACAACTACATTTAAGCACTTCAAATATATTCAGTAAGCAAAAATTGCATCTAGAGAGCATTGTAAATACAGTTATCACCTGTAGTTTAGCGTCTGTAATGATTTTGAGGTTATGTTAAATGTTGTACGCTTAGGATACAAGGTGTATTAATAAAACAAGTCTCTTAAATTGCTTTGAAAATCCATTTACATCACAAGAATTGGAGAACAGTGGTGAAAATCATTATATACAAGGTTAGTATAAAATATTTCAATAATTACTTTACAACAGTAATTGCATTTTTTGGAAAAAGATTGTCTTTGAATCGGATGTTTCATATCTGATACATTGTGTTTGATTGGATCATTTTTATTGTGATCGAAATACTACCGAATATGACTAATAAGTATCTAACAGATAAGAAATTAAAAGAGATACTTGCAAATTTATCAGAAAGTAAAGATGATTTTGACATTGAGAAAGGTGATGATGAAGAAAGTGAGAGATCAAGAAAGGAGAAATTCTATATTAAACCTACCCGTGTTTCCAAATGATGTCAACGAAGTCGGAAATACTGAAAATGATAGTCAATGAAGAACAGAGTAGAGGACGAAGATCAACAATCAGCAAAGAAAGAGGATTTAGAGAATCAAATTATGAGAAACCTTAAGAAAGAGGCTAAAGAATTGAAAGGAAAGTATAGAAATACTATTTGGCAGGAAAAAAATTTGAAACTCAAATGACGCTGTAGCACACCTTTTTCCTTCTTTAAGTATTTCTTTACAGAAGAACTCGGCAGACTAATTTTTATTCAATAGAAAAAGACTAGCAGACCTGCCAATATAACTGAATAAGATATAAGTCAATTTATTGGTATTTGTATATGTATGCCTTTGGTACACATGCCTGATGTGTGGAAGTTACTGGTCTTCCACACTTGGTTTTGACAAAATCAGGGAAGCAATGAGTTATAACAAATTTGTAAAAGTTAGGCACTTTCTACATTTCAACAATAATTCAAATATGAAACCGAGAAATCATCCTGATCATGACCAGTTGTACAAATTATATTGCGTAATTGATATATTAAACGAAAGATTCCAGTCTGTTCCACTGCAGTAGTATCTTTGTGTAAATGAACAATTAATGTGCAACAAAGGGCAGAAATTATATGAAATGGTATTTACTTGCAAAACCCCATAGGGGGGTGCACAAACTTGATCTGCTCTGTGGAACTGGTGGGTTGTTTTACAAATTTGAAATTTTTACTGGGGACGAAAATAGTCCCAAATATAGACAACCAGGATTTAGGATCGAGTGCTAATATAGTTTATGTAGAAATGTATCTCACGACCAGAATTACAGGGTATATTTTGACAATTTTTACATGTCAATACCATTAGCTGTTTACTTGACCAAATGTGAAATACACCGTCTTGGGACAGTAAGAAGACCAAGAATTCCCAACTGCAAACCGCTCAGCGATAAAGAAATGGCAATAGAGAAATGTGGAACTTCCCAAAAATTTGCAGCTGATATTGATGGAGTAGAAATCTCATCTGTTATATGGAAAGACAATAAAACTGTCACACTTCTATCTTCCTTCGCTGGAGAATTACCTTTTTCACAAGTCAAACGCTTTGATAAAATTGCCATGAAAACAATTGCACATGAATGAAATTTTTTTCTGCTAAACTTTCGTATTATGTGCTTTATGGTATGTGTCATATAACATGATTTTGTTTTAAGACTCTTTTTTTAACACAGTCTTGATTAACACAATATCAAATAGCACATTGAACAACAATGACATGCTGTCAGATACATGGTACCTTATTTATTATTTAAATTTAAATTTAATTTAAAGGAGATATTTGTGTACCTTTGAAACAGTTGTATTGTACAGCCTCATACTAGTACAAATAAAAATCAGTGTAAAAAATAAAAAAATCTAGTGGGCTTTTGAAGTGTCTGCTATGAAATTTTTTTTATTTATAATAAATAGTAGTTTGAGTTACTAAATCAAAACCTAAGTTTTCTACTTTTAATATCTTTTTGCATAATTTTTGGCAATAACTAGGTTTCACATAACCTTACTTTGTTTATATTAAAACGTAATATAAATGTTTAAGACGTTAAAATTACATAAATATTTTTCATTTGTTTTATGCATTCGAACACAATGGGTATAATTTGTTTTGTAATCTACTATACATTTGCTAAACTTGATGTATAAATGGTTATTACTTATTACATGAATAAAGATAAGTTTCGAGCAAAATATTTCCATTTCTACATCCTAAAATATTATTGCTACAGATTAATTACATTATACAGGGCGTAAATAAAATGGCGCAAAGAAACGGTCATGGTTGGTTTTTAAAGTAGAATTATTCATCCACAAATCAATACTAACTAAAGAAAATTAGATCTGGCAACATTGCAGCGTAGTGGACAAGCTACAACTCGAATTTTATGGCATGTACTTAACTCTGCAAAATACAATTATGTCAACAAAAGGAACATAAAAATTTTGAACTGAACCTAAGGAGATACCAACAGCAGGTAAAATTCATAATAGGCACAATCTTTTTAACTTAGGAACAATAGGAGGATTATATACTACCCGATGTGCCAGGTAAACACTAAGCCCTGTATTCAGTTCTTTCAACTCTTCAAGGTAAATTAAGGTGATTAAATGGGAGAATTGTTACACTGTTATTTTGAATCATAAACTGTATTTCTAAAAATAAATTTATGTGCCTCGAAATTATTAACCTAATTATGAATGTTATATGCCTTAATTTTATTAAAACTTAAATCTTGTTGCTTGCCAAACAGGTAAATATTGAAAAGAAAAATGATAAAGAAACGCTGTACCTAGATTGCAGATTTTGATAGATGAAGATTTATATCATATGTGAAGAAGAGTTCGAAAATTCTAAATATAAATTACTGTATTGTTATGTGTCAGAAATCATCGCCGTGTGTCATTCTAGCGCCATTTTTACTGTATTAGAAAATATTTAACAAACTGTGAGATAATAACCACCAAATAATAAATAAGTTGAAAGAAAAATAATCATGACATAAAAATCCAATTTCTTATGCTTTTCGATAAATATGTAATATAACATTTTCTGAAATTGATGAATATAAAAACGTCCTATTAATATAATTTAAGCAGAATGTACTCTAATCATTTAGAATTTAGCTACGAAGCAAACAGTTGAGGCAGTAAATGTGTGTTCACCTAAAACAGTAAGTTACATTGTTTTAATTGTTTAATTCTGATGGTTCATTAATGGTTTCATTTTTTTTTTTATTTAAGCAAAACAAATTTAATAAATTAAAAGATAAATTTGAACGGTAATATTATTAATGCAAAAATATTTCTCCCGCTGCAAAACTACCATACCAAGTTCATTCAGTTATAAAAATCCTAAAAGATCCGGATAAGCTGTTCTCATAGATTTTATCCGTATACGTCGAATACATAACACACACTGTACATTTTTCAAGGGTATCAAATTTTGTCATGGTAAGGTTAATGCATGCCACCTTTCTGTTATTAACGATAGTCGTCAGTGTCATAACGCGATTGACATTTTCTTATGGTTAACGTTTGTTAATTAAACATGAAGATGATCCTTGTATTGGGAGTAAAGAAGATATCCAGATGAAAGAACCCTCTCATAATTTAAAATGCTAAAACATATTCTTTGGAATTATGGTTAGATTTCCAAAATTGTGTGAAATTCTTTTGAAACGAGCATAGCCAGCTATGAAAAACAAACTTGCACATGTGTATTGCCTACATTTCATTTTTGTAGTAATAAAGATAATTAAAGAAGAGATCAGTATGTAGCAGTTCCAGTAAAATAGTACTGAAAAATATTCAGAATCTCCTATGGAAGATAATTTAAGACTGTACTATATTGATCCTGTTTCCTGCCGGAAAACAATTACACCAAACATTTTCTTTTCTTACTTTTCAACTTCATATTTCGTCGAATGAACAAAAGATGTATAATGATAACAGGTGACCATTATTATAAGTCACATGATATCGTGGAAACTCCACAAGGTTCAGTGCCGGAACCACTCCTGTTTAAGTTTTTTTTGAAACCCACTATTTTGGAAGACGTTAGAACTATAAAGAAATGAAAACATAACCATCAAATAACTTATATAGAGAATGTGCCTTTACAGCATTTGAATAAGCTTGAAGATCAAAATCTCTATGGATATTTTTTTAAGGAATTCTCACTGGATGTCCACATTCATTACTCAAGATTATGAATTATAATTTATCAAATTGTTGTATTCCTGCATCACTTGATGTTTTTTGAATGATTAGCTGTTATTTTCTTTTATTTTAAATCAGATTTTTTTATTTTGTCCATAATTTTTGGATGTCCAAACTTGGTAACTAAGTGCCCATTTGAACTAAAAAAAAACGAAAACCTTCAGGATCAAAATCAAACGAGATTGGACAGTGCAAGTTTGAGTCCTACTCAAATTGAAAATGTCTCAATAAAACCTTTTGTACATACAAAATTAAAAAATTTCATTAATAACAAATTAGATAGAAGTAGTTTCCAAATCTCGTGACATGCGACCTTCGATGCGCAGAAGACACATTTTAGCCGGACGACCCTACAGTTCAAACTAAAAACGTTACTAATCGTTACGCGTCATTCTTGTCGAAGCTGTTGGCGCGCCGTTGAGTTGCCAAGTTGTTTGTCTTTTGTTTGTTAGCGATCCAGAGTCTTTGGCATTCATTCGTGCTATTGATAATTTTAAACAATTTTATTCTCCTTCAAAACAAAACTGAACCTAACCTAAAATATCCATTAACGTAAGGGCGAATGTTTTTGGAAAGGCATGATTTTTACAATTTTCTTTCTCTTTCTTGTGCAGTAAGAAACTACTCTACTTCTTAATTTAGGTCAATTCAGCTGTTCCTTTACCAGAAATTATCTTATTATTTTAAATAGCTGCCTTTATCTTATTATATTATCTGATTCTACTTCAAATTCACAAGTTGTAATTTCTGTTTCAAACTAACCTCAGAAATTATTTATTAAAACTAGGACAATTTAAATTAAACATCTTGTGAAGACTTTTGTGAAGTAGATATCTGAGATTTTTTATAAATAGATCAACGATGCCCTTGTAGAAGTTTCTGGAATTGGATATGAATTTCATCTGTTGTATCGATCATCATTTACTAAAATCTTTTTTTTTGTAATTTGCATTTCTGCTTAATTTTATATTTATATTTTGCTTTGTGGAAGTTCTATATGTTCTTGGAAAATAATCTTAAGATTATACCTTTCAAACTGTTTTTGACGCAGTCTGTTAATCATAATAAATGAATCAAATGTTTTTATATGATAAACTATAAGAATAACATAAACTGACCGCATTGTTTCATTTGAGATAAAAAGCATCTTGCAGAAGAATTGAATGTTTAGATACAAATGTCTTGTTTAGTCGAAGTATACTGGCAAATAATGAAGCTAGTGTTGTGCTATATTGAACAAACCACGCCTGATAGAAACCTGCAGAATAAATGAGTAATAATTTGTATATGCGTAGTTAGTTACATTCTTCGTGTGGTAACACTGCAAGTAATTGTTGTTTGCTTTTTTTTTATTTTGATTCACGAGCATGTAGGTGTGTTACCATCATGGAACATGTTGATCAAAGTAGTATCGAATTAATTGGTAAAGTTGTGATAGCCATATTATTTTTGTTGAAATCCAATTACCTACTGTTAATATAGTTAACATTTCCATTTTTATTACAGATACTGACGATGACGATGAAGACATCGAATTATTTGTTGTGGAACCTCTAGATATACACCAAAGGAGGTTCCAAACAATGAAGATCGACCGTGCCCGTTTGCGTAAGGGCACTTCGGAGATTCCTCCGGAGTGCCAAGCCCTTATTGAAAGGCTTCGTCAGTGTTCACGTACGGAGCTTCTAGAGGAGTTATCGAAAATTAGCACATGGACATTTGGAAAATGTGAATTGTACCATTGGATAGGAGTTCTTGATATATTTGATACTATTCTTGAAGAGGCTACAGCAACTGCACCCGATAATAAATGGGCTTTACATTGTGATACCAACTATGATAGTTCGGTAAGTTATAACTTTTAGTTTGTTCGTATAACAGATTTTTTTAATCGAGATTAAATCAAAAATAACATCGATACAAATTATGAAACTAACTATACAAGGACATAACAAGCTTTTTCTGTTGAATTCAGTGAGTCATTAGCAATTTAGGTGTAGGTAGATTTGTTATGTGACGTATAAAATTGATAACTTCATTCTGTACATTTTATTTTATTTAAATGTGAAGGATTTTTCTTTTTAAATCGTCAAATTATATTTTACTTTTAAATGTAAACATTAATATTTTTAAATGAATAAATTTTCCTTAATTTGCAATAGCAATTTGAATATTGTTCAATCTATTTTTCAGACATAAATATTGAGTTTATTCTTAGTTAACTTTCTTAGAAACTTGTTAATGAATGTATTGTTGACGATGGTTGTCAAACTAGCCGTATTCTTTCATTCTAAACAAATTGAATAAATTGATACTGAAGGAAGTGAGAGGGAAGAGAATCTTCACTTCAGTTCGTTCAAAAGCAGAAACTAACAATATTTGAGGTTAAGAAACTGAACTGACGGCTAATATCTTTCCTGTGCGTACTAAAGATTTTTTGTCGACAAAAATTTTTCAATGATAAATTTTTTTTATCAAGTTTATCAGAAAATTTTACATAGTATCAAGCAGGTCTTAAAGTCAAGTTTTAAATATTTGCAAGATAATTTATTTGGAACTTAAGCTCCCATGCTTGCAAAGCTACACCCAAGAATAAGTATTTGTCTGTAGAATCTAGATATTTAATTTTTCTTTCAGATCACTAATAATAATAACATTTCTAATCTTAAAAAACTGTTGTAAACAAATGTACAGAGTGATTGTAATTTTGTCGTCTACCACAGTTTTTCATTATCACAAAGTCTCATTTATGTTATTTATCTGCTTGAACAGTAGCATATAGAACGGGGACATAGCAACTGGCTATATCGAATAGTAAATACAGTGCATTCACATTGAAAGAAACAAACTCATAAGATTATAACAACTGTCTTTTTACAAAAATGCTTGGACTTGTTGATTTATATATTTGAATGGAAATTCTTCGACTTACACACTAACACAATGGAATATTACTTTCAGTTTTCCCAGAAGTAACATCAACTATTATTTTTAATACAACACCCTGTATATTTCTGTTTGATTTAGATGGATGACTGAAAAATACTTCCAATAAAATCCCTGGCTACCTATTTATTATAAAAATTTACAATAAATTTGAAATCAAGTAAACGACACTGAATACAACCAGGAAGATTGTCTAATTTTTCCAGAAAAGTCTGGGAAATACCATCTATTATCTAACTTGGACACTTACTGAAAAAGAACAGTGATGTTGTTTTAAAATCCAGGTATTAGTCCCAAGAAATGGCGATTGAGCCCTTTTCTCTCTTTTTCTACCCCAAACACATTTTTGTTTTGTCTTCCCTTTCATTCACCTCTTTCTTTTTCCCTTTGCCCTTCTCTCACTGTTGTATTTTTTTACTCTGCTTTTGGCCTATTCATATCTTTTTGTTTTTCCATTCTTTTTCGTTTTCTTTTCTTTTTGTTTTAGCTTATTACCATTTGTCTTCTTCATCGAACCCATCTGAATTCTCATATCTGACTTTGTGTGTGATTTTTCCTCTTCATCTTGATGGTATTATCCTCTTATTCTTTACTCCTACTGATTCAGAATCTTTTTCTTTTCTTTTATTCTTTGCCATATATTTTTTGATGTCTTTATTATGAAAATCTCAGTGTAACTATAGTTCAATTTTTAAATATAGACCCTTTAGGATTAAGTGCTTTAGTGTACAGTTCTAGTTACGAAAGAACCGTTGTCTGTAATAGAAGTAAGGGACTCTGCACACTGCATCATGGTCATCTAGAAAGCTCAAATTAGAAATCATTTTTATGTTAAACGATCTTAATTGTTTATTTCATCTACATATTAGCTGAAACCCTTGACATGTTAAGCTGTACAATAACAACATTTGAATGTATCAAATCTTTTTTATTTCTTTTTGCAACTTATTTTATTTGACTTATATTGCAAACCGTGGTGGGTTAATACTTGGCAGGCAGGTAGGCGTTTTATAATACTTTTACCTGCATCGTTTATCTTTCTAAACATAAATGAATAGGAAAAGGTTCTAACAGCAACACAACTAACGAGTACACCTTTATGGCTGGCATAATATAGAAAGCATGGGCTAAAGGAAAATAGAAGATTTAAAGTTTTGGTGGACTTATACAGTCAGGATAATCCCAAACGGGTCTAAATTCAAAAATTGAACTATAGCTGTAGATTTTTCTGTTACTAGAACAGCTTGTTATTGTTGCTTTGGTGGATATTTAATTTTTCTTAGAATTAGACTAAAAAACGTGGAAAAGTTTAATTTCCTGATATTGCTGGGCATCTTGAAAACAGAAGTATGTGTATCCATGCAATAAAGCTTTAGTTAAAGTTAAACGACAATTGAAATTCTGGGCCTTTAGATACTAGTTATTATCTCAACCTTTGTTTTTGTAAATTTTTCAGAACTTATTTGTAATAAACAGGTGTACAGGGAGTTTATTGGAAGCTGTTTTTAGTTGCCTATGCAAATCCATAGAAATATACAGGGTGTTCTATTTAAAATAATAGAGCTGATGTTACCCAGCAAACACAATTATATCGTAGCGATATCAGTGCGAGTTTATCTGCGTACGAACTTGTTTAATGTTACATAGCACACTGCGCACATGTGCGTTATGTATAACGCGTAATGTCAGAAACACAGTACGAGTTGCAGTACATCGCGATTACGTACCGATTGTTACATGTCGACGACATCCATCGTGCTTCAGACTAGGTATATGCTTGTTGGTACATCGTCATAATTTTACGTGAATACATCGCTCTAATGTCTACGTTTCGATGTACCTGTTTCGTTTAATTTTAAAAGACTATGTAATATGCTAAATTACGTATTCGTTACGTCTACATTGTAACATTGTTACATTGTTAACACGTAACAAAGAGTATGCCCCATTAATTAATTGAAGTCTGGTCTTTCTACCTCCTTGGAAATTTATCGACCACGTAACCCAAAACATTTTCCAAGCTTCCGACCAATTTATTCTAGTCTGTAAAGGTTGCAGAAAGACCAAAATAAATTAGTCAAAAGTTAATACAACATATTGACCTTGCCCAAGTAAGAAAAGTCTCAAGTTATCTGACCGATAAATTTATAAGGAGGTGGAAAGACTAGGCCTTAATCTAGGTGGTGCAGAAATTTCAAAATCTCTTAAATCATTCAAATTTGTTATCAAATAGACCTGTAGTTTAGGAATACTGCCATTCCGGTTTTAAACAAAATCAAAAATTTGGAATTAAGAAAAGATCAAGGACATACATTGCAAAATGAATAGCCTAGTAACACCTGTGTTGCTTGGGAGTTTCAGGGGGGTCCAACTAAGGGCCCAACAGAGGTTCATGATTATCACCAATTCATTGCAAGAAGGTTGCAAAAATGTCACAGTTATTTTAATGTCAAAATGTTGAGAACCACTGTCCTAGAGTATCTTTATCAGTGGCAAACATTTAATGTACAGTCTGCAACATTAGTAATGAGACTCGAGAATGGATTTAAACACAACACAAACTTGAGAGAACGAGGTTCCAGTGCCACATATAAATGCGTACATATTATTAGCATGAAACCTTGTTCTCTCAAGTTTGCGTTGTGTTTAAATCCATTCTCGAGTCTCATTACTCATGTCGCAGACTGTACATGATCTTAGCTTTTTGAAATCGGTAATCATTTGAATAAAAAAAGTTACTCTTACTTCGACTTTTATTACTTTTTGCATCAAACGTGGCATTTTTCGTACCAATTTTTGAAGAATCAGGTTGTAAATTGTTCTATATTTCCTGTAGAATCTTCCAAAGCTGCTGTTGTGATGAAGGACAATAATAACTCGATAGGATTAAGCTCAGGTGACTGGGAGCCACTGCATGTTTATTGACGTTCTTTTTTCTTTCATGTTCCTTTAAAAACCCACGACATAACCTAGAGCTATGTTTAGAATCGTTGTCCTGTTGTAAAACAAATTTTTTCCTGGTCAATCTTAGCCCAGATGGGTTTTCTAAAATAGTTTTATAACCTTTTTTTCAAAATTCCTTGGATTTTATGCAAGTCTCCCACTCCATTAAACGCAAAACATCTCCAGATCATAATAGAGCTGCTGCTGTGCTAGTAGGTACTACACAATCAGTGTAGGCACATTCGATGTCGCTACCGCTCAAGTTTCATTCAATGAAAATGAACTTGGTATCTTTCCCCTTCAATTGGTAGTGTAAAACTGCTACATTACGAATCACACGTGCATTGGACGTGTCTTAACATTTCTGCAAAGCGTTTTGCCGTGACACCATCTTTCATAAGAAAATGATCAAGTGCACACACTTATCCCGTTCTATATGCTATATTAAAACCTTCGATTCTTTTTGCTTGGTTATTTTCAAATAACATGTGAGAATAAAATAAAACTTACTTACTCGCTCAAGAATTTTAACATTCTGTATGTTGTATATAATGGATCTGGATTTAGAACAATACGATGCACATCAAATTCTGTCGAACAAGCCTTATTTACATTAAATCGTATTCTACTAGACAATGTTGAATAATAAAAGGTCATTCACCACTTAAATCTACAGTTTAGAGGACTACTAACTGTACTGTCACACAGAACCACCATATACAAGAGATCACAGAACCACTATAAAAAACCATGTTAACAAAAACATTTAGAAAACTTTATTCACCAAATTACTTGAAAAGCAGAATATTTATATCAATCGATAGTCTCAGACCTAACGTTTATTTTAATACATTTATATTTTACCCTGGTGGGTGGGTGGTTAAGTGGAAGAACAGAACCAGTTTACTTATCTGGCTCTGAATTTCGCCTTAAAACTTATTAATTATTGTTTATTTTCTTATCTAGGAAAAGAAATTGTTGTTATGGACTCTTCATTTCACCACCCTCCTAATAGAACATTCATTTTCTCGACATCTGTATAATTCCATGGAACATTTATTAGCCCTCATGAGTTCTAGCGATATGAACGTAGTCTTGGCAGTTTTAAATTTACTGTATATGTTTTCCAAACGTAGTAACTTTATAACGCGCCTTGCTAGTGAAAAAAGGCAGGCTCTTTTGTCTCGTTTACTTTATTTGGCAGAGGTAAGTTTTTGTTAATTTTTATAAAAATATTCCAATTCTTATTTAATATAATTCTTATTAGAGCTGGGGTGGTAAAGAAAATGGATTTGGCCTAGCAGATTGCTGTATTGAAGGTAAACCTGTACCACATTCGGCAACCACCCTTCATTTTGAATTTCATAAAGATCACGTGACTGATAAAGACAACAAAGATTCCAAAGACTCTAATAAAGGAAAGCAAAGTTCTAGCTATATACATGTCGAAAATGTTGATAAGCTTAATAAAACACCCGCTGAGATTATGAAAGGACTGATTTCTATTTATTTTGTTCCACCAGATAAAGAGGTATCGATTTATTAACATTTTTATTTATTAATAAATATTTATGTGCGTATTTTTTTCAGATGTGGCTTTTTACACATGTACGTTTAGCCCACCATTTTGCAGATTATAAAAATAGACTTTTGTGTGTACAAGCACGTTTACAAGCTCTTTCTGTACTTGTATATTCAAATGCATTACAAGATTCAGCTCATACCCTTCTTTATAATGGTCTCCTAGAAGAGTTGGTTGAATTAGTAGAACTCGATGTTTCTGAGATGGTAGATATACGATCAGCTGCTCTTAGGACCCTTACTTCTATAATACATTTAGATAGAAATCCACATCTTCCAAAGTAAGTAGATTAACTTGATATTATAATTATGCTGCAATCTAAAAATCTTTTTCTACAGGAAACCTGGCTCTAGATTAAATAATATAATAGACGTAACTGGCGCTAGCCAATATCACGGCTTTTTACCGACTTTAGTTCGTAATTGCATCACATCGCTGACTAAGCAGACAATAATAAAGAAAGAACCACAAAATGAAGAGAGTGAGAAAAAAGACGCCGATCAAGATACTAACATGCAAGAAATAGCTACTTGCAGCAGCAGCAGTAGTTGTAGTACTAGTGTTCCTATGCCAAACAGTGATTTTAGTTCAAAGTTTCCCTTGCCATTAGCAACTGCACTGTTCTCATTTTTATACCATTTAGCAAGTTATGAAGCTGGGGGAGAAGCTTTAGTATCTTGTGGAATGATGGAATCCTTACTTCAGGTTATTAATTGGCATGGAGTGGAATTAGAACATATTACAGTAAGCACAATTAACCATTTATTTTTGAATCTTTAGTATTTGTTATGTAATTATTTCTATTTTAGTTTGTAACCCGTGCTGTGAGAGTTATTGACCTTATTACCAATATTGATATGCAAGCTTTCCATAATCATGGTGGACTTCAAAGTTTTATTAACCGATTAGATGTAAGTTCTTTTATTTATTTAAAAACTTTATTTTTTAATATTTTTTTAAATTTTTTAATTTAGGTCGAAGTTCAACTCTGCCGTAAAGAGCAAAGTTATGAATTTAAACCTATTGGCACAGGAACAGAACAGGCGGGTCCTTCTGATGTTGACGAAGATTTTACTAGTAATTACGAATGTCAATTTAATGCGGCAAATTTCGGAAAGACGTGTCTTCCTCAACGAGCAGCTCTCTTAAAGTCCATGTTGAATTTTTTGAAGAAAGCACTACAGGATAATATGTTTGCTGATAATGTTCGACACGTAATGGAAGGCATTCTACCATCTGCCTTAAAACATATAATTGCTAATGCAGAATATTACGGCCCTTCATTATTTTTATTAGCAACCGATCTTGTTACTGTATATGTGTTCCAAGAGCCAACTTTGCTCTCAACTTTACAAGATAACGGTTTAACAGACGTTGTCTTGCATGCTCTTTTAATCAAGGACGTTCCTGCTACTAGAGAAGTACTAGGTTCTCTGCCTAATGTATTTAGTGCTTTGTGTTTAAACGCGAGAGGACTACAGTCATTTGTTAAATGTAAACCTTTTGAGAGGCTATTTAAAGTATTGGTATCCCCTCATTATTTGTCTGCTATGAGACGTAGACGTAGTTCAGATCCCCTTGGAGATACAGGTAAATAACATTTATTTTATGTATTTACTTACCAGTTACAAGAAATTTATTTCTTTACAGCATCCAACTTAGGAAATGCAATGGACGAACTCATGCGTCATCAGCCAAGTTTAAAAGCTGATGCTACCGCTGCAATAATAAAGCTTCTTCAAGATTTATGTCAGCTGGGCTCTGATCCTAAATATATTTGCTGGAGACCTCACAGCAAATCCGAAATTACTCCTACTAATATTGTACGACCATCGAGCAATGCAGAAGGTACGATAAAAGCTATTGACGTTTTTTTTTATTGAAGTTTAATACAAATAAATTAATAATGTAGGTTCCTCTGATGAAGAAGATGACGATGAAGAAGAAGCTTCAACATCTTCTCACAATGCGCAAAATGATTCTCAAGAAACATCTAGTAGTGGTACCAGTGAGAAAACTCCTATAGCTCTTGTGGACTACATTCTTAACATAATGAAATTTATTGATGCTATTTTGAGTAATAATTCTACTGACGATCACTGCCGTGAATTTGTACTGCAAGGAGGTCTCGAGCCATTATTAAAAATTCTTGGACTTCCTAATCTACCAGTCGATTGTCCTGTGACGGTTTCTGCACAGGCTGTGGCATCAGTTTGTAAAAGTATATTAAATCTAGCTCATGAACCCAGGGTACTCAGACAAGGACTTCTGCAATTAAATGACGTTCTGCAAACCTTGAAACCTCTTTATTCTCAATTAGATTCTAGTAACGGTTCAAAATTATTGCACGAATTGGCTAGTGCTCCACATTTGGAAAGTGCATTTAATAGTGCAACAGCAACACCTTTGTTGCATGCAATGGCTGCTGCTCATGGTTACGTGTTAATGTTTGTACATGTTTGTCGCACGGGTCAGAGTGAAATTCGCACGCTGTCTTTGCAACATTGGGGCTCGGAAGAAGGCCTAGCGGTGCTTAAAGGATTAGCCGAGTTGTATACATCACTTGTTTGGGAAAGTACGCTCCTACTAGCATTGTGTAGTGATGATGCCATTCCTGTTGATTGTGACTTTGGACGTGAAGACATGGAAAGGCTTAATATTCCAGTTTTCGAAAGGGTAAGTAATACAGCAATATTTTTATTTTTCAATTAGAAACTAATTGCTCTTCGTGTGCAGGTGGAGAACAACTATCCATCTAATTCTGATACAACTGCAAATGTTGCTTCAGCGTTAGAAGGTTTATCTACAAATCCCACTCAAATTCAGTCGATGGACATAGACGGTGAACCTATTACAACTAAACCAACAAGTCAACAGCTGAAGTATATCAAACCTTTGCTTGGAGCATCTTCACGTTTGGGCCGTGCTCTGGCGGAATTGTTTGGCTTACTTGTAAAGTTATGCGTTGGAACGCCAGTTCGACAAAGACGAGGCCAAAATATTGTTTCCACACCAGTATTTCCCAGTCCGTATGCAAGATCAGTTGCTACTGCATTGAATTATCTTTTGGCTAACGGATTGAATTTTGAAAGATTACCACCAAGTCCTGTACCTAAATTCAAGTTGACATTCTTAATTTGTAGCGTGGGATTTACAAGTCCTATGTTATTTGATGAAAAACGATATCCATACCATCTTATGCTGCAAAAGTTTGTTTCCTTAGGGGGGGCAAACTACATTCTTTAATACTTTCAAGTGGGCATTAAGTGCTGGTCAAACTATACCGTTAGATCAGGGGTTGGAGCATCCCGATTTACCAGAAGGTAAGTTATTTTTATATTAGAGAAGTTTAGTTGTTTAAAACAAATTTTCAATAATGTAGTAATTCATAATATGACTCGTTTCAACTTTTTTGGCAAAACTACTGCATTAAAACTTCTACATATAGGGTGTTTGTTGTAACAGAATACAGCTTCTAATTTGGATATGAAATATGATTTTATGTTTGATAGAAATAAGATTATTGTGTAATAGGACTGATTCGCAATTTTTTTTTATTTTACGATCTGAAAGTATATGTTTTAAATAGTCAAAATTCAAAATGACGTCATGGTACATATACTCGCACTTAGAGGACATCATATTATAGTAAGAATAATCTCGCATTCTTTTTTAAATATCTTTCATTGTATTGATTCTATAAATTTCATGAAACATCCCAATTTCAATGACTTATTGCCTTTAGATACTAAAGGCTGCTTTCATTTTTTAAAAATCTAGCATTCTCTGTATACTTCTGTATTCAATTTAAAATTCAACAATGTTAGGCATCAGTTTTTGAATGCTAACTAAACTTTCAGTATAAAAAAAGGCTTCGCTTGCAGTCAGATTTATCGAGCAAAACAGGCTACAGAAATTTCTATTATGACCAAAAATCAGAGAAACTCCACATTTTTGAATTGGCATAGTTTGTTAGTTCAAGATTTTATCATACTTATTTTTATGCATATAAATTGTGTTATGCTTGGTATTATCTCACCCTGTTATTTTGCTAGTATGCGTGAATAATGAGTTAAGTCATTATTTTTTGAAATTGACCGACTTCTTTAATGTGCTAAAACAGATAAATCTATAAAAATCAAAGTCACTGATTATTAATAATCTAGTCTGATATTTGAGGTTGATCAGATTAACTCGTTCTGTTTACTGGTGATAAAACATGAATTCTAGAGACTGCAAATATTAAGTTTAGTTCATAAAGATTTGGCATCAAATCCTGAAGGTAAGTATAACTCACATTAATGCTAAAATATGTAAACATGTAGAGAAGAAATAAACACAGGTAGGGCTGCGATCTCCTAACGGGTCACCTCTAATGGCTCAAGATCAGAATTTGCACTATAATTACCTTTCTGAGTATGTTAAATACCAAATGGGTTGAGTTACACCTGCCAAAGGGTTACCTGTGGTGGCAGAACATTTCACCTTTCTCCATCATAATCACAAAATAATCACTCTCATGAACTGAATTTCACGTTTGTTCATGTGTGACACGATGGGTCACGATTCTTGTTTTCAATTCTTTTAGACAATTTAATATAACATTCAAGTGAATGGAAAACATACTTTATTGTTGTTTTTGCTAATAATAGTCGGAGCTGGATGGGTTATCGTTGTATGATAAAAGGTGCTGGATGCATCATTTTGAAAAATGATAATTTACACACAAACGCAATCGAAAATTCTAGATTGACATAAAAGGGTTTACATTTTGTTCTCAGAAAAATAAATTTCAGATAGCAATCACGATTGCATATCCAATTTCATCTAAAAGTACAATTTTTAATAAATTAACAGTAAAACTGATTTAGAATAGTTGGTTTTAATCTCGGAGTTTAATATTAAACTTTGCATTCATTAATATAATTAACTACCAATTTCATGGAAGTTACATTTTATTTTGTTTAGTATAAAGTAAAAGTCTTTGAAACTCAATAGTACATAACGCACACGTGTCAAAACATTGACTCATTTCTTCAGATTTCGTAATTCATTACTTTTAAGTTTGAAAACAAATTTTATAATCTCTTTTAACCAAAGAAATTCACACCATAATTGTTCATGATTCTATCCATATAAAGCACTCACACTCACGTGTGTCATGATCAAATTCATGCATGATGCCCCTCTCTAAGCTAGATATCCCATGGATCACTTATAATTACACAAACTTGGGCTTTGCCCTCCATCAACCTTCTAAGAGAGTTAACTGTCCCATGGTTCACTTGTGGTGAGCCAAAAGTGGGCTTCGCTTTCCGTCATCCTTCTAAGAGAGTTAAATATCTGCCCGTCATTGACCTTCTAAAAGAGGTAAATATACTACAGGCCAACTGTGGTGCTTCAAAGTTCAAATACAGGATTACGTCCGTCATAGGGCCACCTGCGGCGGCCTGACATCAGATCTTGTCCTCCATCAATCCTTTAATAAAGCTAAATATTTGATAGGCCAACTGAGGTGGTCCAAAGTCAAGCTTTACCCTTCATCAGCCTTTTAGGAGAACTAAATGCTAAATAGAAACATGGGTTGGACTACACAATCTTATAAACCACTTACAGTGGCTCAAAGTCGGTCCTCCTATTCGGACGTGTCAGAAACACTGTCGTTGTTGCATAGTGACGAATCAGATCAGCATTTAGGTATACAATACTTGATAGGTTTATAATTCCCCATATGGCAGACATTTTATTTATATGTATTTATTATACTATTTTTGTCTAAATTCTATTTCGAGTTTCGTTCGAGAAATTTCTAGCCAATTCTAGTATAATGTGAATCTGAAACTGGTTTTCGATTTTGGTTCGAGTTTCTAGTATAGAAATATACGCCGAGTTCTATTTTTCTATTCGAGTTTCATGCTATGTTGTAGTACGCATGAGCAGAAAGTCATTCAATTTTAGTGCCAACCTTTGGCAAAGTTGAGGTCAAACATGTGCATATTACTCATTATTATAACCTATAAAAATATTTTAATCTCGCTTGTAGCTTGTTGTTGTTATTAAGGTTATAGACTAAAATCACTAAAATGTTTCGCGCCGCTTTTGTCGAATACTAATTTTCTATTTGTCTAGTGGCCACACTGCCATGCTTGAAACAAATCGAATGAATCCGATGTCATACGATTATTTAAAAATTTGTAGGATGAAAATCGAACGGAAATAGAATCGAAATCGAACGAGAAATCTAGCATAATTCTAGACAAAAAAAGTATAATGTGAAACGCGCTTTAGAGCCATTTGACACGGTGTTAAAATTAAATGTAAATTTTACCACAAGAATCTTACTAGAAAAATAATATCAAAATTAACGTGAAAATGTATCCTGCATGACACAGTTATAGATTTAATTTATGTTGGTGCGCCTGCGTTTTCTCGCGTTGTCATTACCAAAATGACGTTTAATGTTTGAATTTCGCGGGTACAGTGTGTTTACAGTGGTTAGCAGTTCTAACCCTAAAAATTTCGTAGGTTGTTATTCGGGTTATTGGAACACCTACAACCCTCAAAATGGATATAAATGATATCAATCTATATTGTACTGGAGCTGGTGTTGCTACAATAATATTATTATTAGCAAATTTAAAGAGAAAGAAAAATCTTTAGTGTGTTTGCAGCAGAAATTCACGTTCTGCACAGATATTGACCCATTTTTAACAAATAAATAGAAATATTTTTGCTTCAAAATTTAAATAAATTTTTACAAATCTGTATGACACGCTTTTAAATTTTCTTAAATTAAATTTACATTGAAATATTGTACAAAAAATATAACCGTGTCAAATGGCTCTTATGTTTAATTATTACGGTAATAAATTTTGTTTCCTTTATTGTAAATATACAAGCTACCTGTATGTGTTTCAAAATCAGCAATAACACATCTTCTTCTGAAACTGACGTCACTCATCCAAGAGGGATAATTGCAAAATATGTACACTGCCACACCGCGATACTTACATCGCAGTTGTATATTGGCTAAATCATGACTTTACGATAAATCAAAAAAATTTCGATTTACAGAATAAAATCAGAGATGCTTTGTTATTGCATTTTTTCTTGTTGCCATAGAACCAAACGATTGTTTTTGACTTAACGCCTTGTTCACGCCTAGTAGCGATTTGATATAACATACCTATAACTTTTTGTATTTGCATAAATTAGCTGCCAAATAAAGAAATTGAAATATAAGCAATCACACTATGATGAAAAAAAAATGATAACTAAAATCATATTTGTAAAAAAATTAACTTCTTTCATTCTTTCTTTCTGAAAAAATTTAGTTAAATATGTATTTGAAAGGTTTATGCATAAAATCCAACTTTTCATGCATATATCACTATTTATCTAAATTTTTCATTTTGCATTTGTTAGGTACTGGAGAATTTTTGGATGCTTGGCTTATGTTGCTGGAAAAAATGGTAAATCCAAAAGCAATATTAGATTCTCCACATTCTATGACAAACAAATCGTCTGCACCATCCAGTCTGTCTTTGAGAAAGTTATTTGCTTTTAATCCTTTACGTTATTTAATTCAAATTCACAAATTGGCCTTTGAAGCAGTTATGTACATGTGGGGTAAAAAACCATTGCCAACATATGGAGTTCGTATGAGTGAATCGATTCTGTCCATCCTTCGCCACATCTTAAGAGGTGAAAAGATTATTAAAGAACGTTTGAGTAAAGGTGAAGATAAAACTGCTGGACCTTCCACTAATCGCCCAGAAAATGATGTTAATCAGGAAAATCTACGACAACTAATGGATATGGGTTTTTCAAAAGAACACGCCTTAGAAGCTCTTATACACACTCTCAATGTTGAACAGGCTACTGATTATTTACTTTCAAATCCACCTCATTTAATGAGAGCCGGACCTTCTGGAATGGATGTGGACTTATCAGAAGATGACCAAGTTATTCAAGCTATTGCGTTATCTTTGGGAGAAGCAGGGCCCTCGAGCGAAAAGAAAAAGGAAGAAACTGACGATGATATTGTACCCCTTTCTGAAGAATTAATTGATGAGTTTGCTAAAGGTGCTCTTCAAGTTTGTTTGGATCTAATCGAAGCTATACCTGAAACAGTGTATAAAGTGTGTGAATTGTTAGGAACAATTATGAAACGTAATGGACCTGATTTTAGAGACGAGTTATTAGATAAATTACTTCGTAAAATAAAAGATAATTGTGAATATCTTTTACGTAATCGTTCAAAAAGAAGTTTTGCTAAACCACAAGATGCAGCAAAATTACTTCAAGAATTATGCGAATCAGAGAAGGCTCTTCGCTTGGGTTATTACATTCATCTTTATACTCTGTTTTTTGAAGTACCTTCATATTTTGATATGAGAGTTCCATGTGGTTTTGCAGTACATCGATCTGTAAATTTGGTCGATAACTTTATTCAATTAATCTCGTTGGCTCAAGCTTGTATGACTGAAACCAAATCGACAACAGAGCCAAAATGGCTAACACCGATGTTGTTATTATTAGATTCCTTGGGGAAAGTTGCCACTTGTACTCAGCGTAAACGTAACATGCATACTGTAACAAATCGAATTTGGAAATGGTATGATCTTGTAACTGGAAAATGGACCCCTTACTCTCCCACTAATAATAAACTAATTAACGATGCATATTGGAATGGAGAACAAAGTATTCGTGTTACATGTGGTCGTCGTCGATACACAATTACTTTTGGAAACATGCTGCAGTGTAATGATGAAACTGGTAATAACAGACCAATATCGATGACTCCTGTTCATTTATCAAATGAGACTAAATATGATCCTACTAATCCTGAATCATCTGAAGCCATGGATATAGATGAAGAAGTTATATTGACGGACAAAGAGGAAGAACGTTGTGTACCAGCACCAAGTTTAACAAAAGCACAAAGTATTTCAATCGTTCAAAGCTGTTGTAAATTGATGCAACTTCAAATTGATAAAGATCTTTTACATGCAATTATGCGTATTTGCTTACGTTTGACAAGAGACTTTGAAATTGCAAAAATATTCGTGAGAGACCATGGAGTTACCAGTTTGCTAGAAATGAGACAAACTTCTGCATTTAGTGGTTATGGTCCGCTTGCTACTCTCTTAATTCGACATACTTTGGAAGGAAATCAAACTCTTGCTCATTCAATGGAAAAAGTGATTAGAGGAAGAACATTACCTACGATTCCACCACCATACAGAGAATTGATATATCTAACTCGTCAGATAGGAGGAGCTGTTACTCGTTCTCCCGAAATATTCTACGAGGTTGCCAAGAATATTCTTCGAGTCGATTGCAGCATTTTCCGACGAAGTAAGTACACGTATTATATTGTTTTTTATTTTAATTTATAGACGATTCATACTTAGAGATTATGTAGTAATCTTTGTGTAATTTACAATTTGCTAAAATTAACCGTTTATAATTGCAAAAGGAAATGGAAATTTGAATTCTTTATTAATACAAAAATCTATTTTGTCACGTAGTCTTAAATCGCTATTGGATTGTCTGTAAATGCCAAATCTAAATTAATTCATTTGTTCTTTTAATTTTGTTTTGCAAACAGCAGAAGACGTTGATATACGCCTACCGATGCGAGCTGAACCAACCTCAAAACCACATACTACAATAGTAGACGAAGATTTTACACACGAAGTGATTGTTAATTTACTTTTGGCTTTAACAAAGCCATTAGAATTCAGTGCACCCGAACCATCACAAGTAAATACACCAAAACCTCCAAGTACTTCTACAAATACTGCACCTCGTGAAACTATGTATCAAAGAGCCAGTGATCTTTTAAGTAATACTTCCTCGTCCAATGATATTCTGAATATAGATAGCCAAGATGATGGTCATGGACCACCTTTAAGGGTACGATTAATACGAACACCTAGCGAAACTGCTCTTGAAAATAAAGTGGAACAAGAATTGATTAGAAGGCCTATGTTAGCGAAGCATTCTGTTCTTAAAATTCTAGCTGATGCAGTAGTTTCATACGGAACAGTAGCAAAATTAATTGTCGATTATGTTTATACAAGAAGTACCAATGACTTTATAACAGAAGATTGTTCGGCTTTAACTTTCATGTTCGACAAACTTCTACCTATTACTGAAAATTGTTCTGATCGAGATTGTTCTATGATGTGTCGTGTATTAATTGCCGCGATTGCTTCCTGCAATCATTCTCCTGATGCCCAATCTACTCTAGTAAACGAAGTTAAAGCTGCTTTGGGACGAGCTCTTTTAATGCCTGAATCGTTTGAAAAACATACCCAAATACAGTTAATAACGGGTATAATCACGACCATGATAGAAAACTGCCCTCCATCAAATCAATTACGTGTCTTCAAAAATCAACCATTAAATGGACAGATCAATAACATTGTAAAACTTATGTTAAGAAAAGGCATTTTCAATGATTTGGCTAGAATATCTCATTACATGGATTTATCGAGCCCTAACTTTCCAATGACAATAAATTCATCTTTGAAGCCTATGGAATCTTTATCTCGTATTGTGAACCAACCTATTACTGGTAATGCAGGAGGTAGAATGAGTAAGAAATCTCAACAAAACAACTTGGATGATACAGGTGCCACTCAAAGTGGTACTACTTCGACTGAAGCAACTAATGCTCAGGTAATTATTAATTGTATTCTTGTCATCGTACGATGTGTCACACTCTACTTTCAGGGTGAAGAAACAATAGAAGATGCTGAAAATACTGAACATGACATTTCTGCTGTTGCTTCGAGTCTTGAAGCCAACCCTGAAGTTTCTGCTGTGCACGAAGAAGCAGATAATGTTTTAGAGCACATTATGGATCAACTTCTTGATCCTGGTAATAATGAAACAAACCGAAGTTATAGTGAAGTAGCTTCTGGACGTAATCATCATACAATGGATATTGATGATGATGGTAATCTTGGTTATGATAATGAACCAGATGCGACAGTAAGTGCTAAGACTTTTTAATCTTAATTTCGTTATATTTAAAATTAAAATATTTATAGGAAGAATTAATGAGTACCGATTCAGGGGATTCTGATTCAAATGCTTCAGATCAAGAAGTTGAAGACGAAGATAATGATGACAATGAAGTTGATGATGATGACATGGATGAAGCAGATGATAATGACGATAATAATTATGATGACGAAGAAAATAATGAGGGTTTGTTAATTGTTTTATTAGTTATGTTATATTTAAAATAATAACTATATTTTACAGCTTCTAATGTGGATAGAGATGAAGATATTTTAATGATTCAATATGCTGATCACGAACTGGATGATGCTCTTCCACAAATGGTACGATGGAATGAAAACACATTTACTGTTCCACTTTTTGACGATGTTAATAATACTAATGACCAGCAAGGTTTGTAATAAAAGAAACTCGAGAAGTTTAGATTGATTAAATCTTTAATTTTTAGCACCCACTAGTCATCCTCTTCTTGTTTCTCGTCACAACAGTGAAAACGGCACAAGTTCTGGTAATAGAACTCAAAGAACGAATCGAGCACGTCGTTATCAATATCTCCAATTAAATCCAAGGAGTTCAAACCCTCCAGTAATTCTGCAAAGGTATATATTACTTATCGAAATTTTATTTTAAAATGAGACTTATGTTGGTTAATTCTTTAGATTGCTGGGACCAGTAGCCCAAAATCTCTCTTTAAGTACAAATGAAATAATGAATTCGCCCGGTGGACGTGACACTACTAGAGTAGTAGTAATGGATAACTTTGGATTAATCCCCACAAATGAAGAGCAAATAGATTTTGTTGATCAATCTGGTTATCTTTTTGGCCCAAGTTTAGCAGCTACATTGAATCATGTACCATCTGTATTGCATTGGTGGAACGAGGAATCTAAATTATTAGATATCGAATCCACATATGATGTTACGATTAGTATTTGCAATAAATTGATCCCACATTTGATGAAAAATAGAAACTTAGAATTGGCCGAAAGGAAACGTAAAAAGGAAGAGGAAGAAAAAGTAAAAAATAAAGCAAAAGCTCAAGAGCAACCTAAGAAGCTAGAAGACAACCAAGAACCGCCTCCGTTAATGCCATTGTCATCATTGTTGGATAGTAATGCTGGAAATGATGGTGGAAATGATGCCGGCAATGATTCAGACAGCCATAGTTCAGACTGTATAATACAAGAAGAAGGAAACGATCCGTTACAGAATCTTGAACCTCCAAGTAAGTTTTTCTAGTTTGACAAGCAACTTGAAAAAAATCTTTGAAAGGTTTTCGACTCGAACAGGATCTAAACTTACATTTTCCAATGTCTCTTTGGACATTGGAAGATGCAAGTTCGAGTCTAAATTTAACTCAAGAAAAATAATATTGAAAAAATCTTGTTACAGGTTCAGCTCAATTTTCACCCATACCTGCAACAAGAGAGTCTGTACCTCCTCCCACTACACAGAATTCTGCCCCAGAAACACAATTCTCAAGATGCGGCGGTTGGGGTTCGCTTATTTCATCAGGTAAGTGTTTATTTTAAACAAAATTAATAATTATTAAGAAAGAAATCTTGATATGCAAATCATGCCTTTTTCATTTTTTGGTTTTGGTTAACAATAACAGCCAAAATTTATTTATATACATATCAAGGCCTCAATATCTACCCTATCACCACCTTTGTTTTCATTCCCACTCTATCCCCACTAGTCCCCCAACAAAGAAATAACAAGCCAGACAATCTATAGATTTCCAGACAACTAGTACACCAAAAGGTAAAGTTACTTTGAAACCTTTTATTTATTCTTTATTCTAACATTTGTGGTGAACAAACTGAGAGGCTCAGATGCTGATTGAATTCAACACTCAGGGTACTTCACAACTATAAGTAATAAACTTTTCTATTTGAAGCTGACCTTGAGCTGCATGGTGATGATGAAAGACTTGTAAGAGATTTACAAAGGGATGTTCAAGAACATGATCATAACCGCTCATGTCAGTATGATGAACTTGTAACATTGGAAGAATCAGAAGGAAATCCCTTTGGTGGAAATTCGACTACACAGGAAAGACCTCCTCAATTAGAGAGAAATCATCCAACGGATGCATGTGTGTATGGTGTACTACCACTTGCTTCATTTAATCTCGAACCACCTACACTCGAACCGTTTAGTGAAGTAGTTGAGCGGTCTTTAAATGTCAGTATAAATGACAATAATGAGAGATCTTCGAGCGAAACAGGAAATATTCGTGATTCAGAAAATCAATCCTATTCTTATGGTGTGGAACCTTATGACGAAACTTCAGACGAACAAACATTACCGGATAATTTATCGGAAGTAGAACGTGTTGCATCAGAAGGTATTGCAGGTAGACGATTGCAAGATCCAGGAAATCTAGGTTATTATGAAATAGAACCGTTTGAAGAACCAACAGACACAGCATTTAATCCGTTTGATATGCCCACATTTAATCATCCTATAAGTAGTACACCAAATGAAAATTCTCCATTTACTCCGAATTTCACTTTCTCAGAAGTTCCTAATTTATCAAATCGTACCGAACAAGCAATCGACCATCATATGGATGACAGATCAAGAATGTACATTCCATCTCGAGAAGCTTATCCAGCAGTCACCTTTTATAATAATGTAGGACAAAATGCTGTGATGAGTAGTGTGGGACAAAGTAGTATGTCTGAGGATACAGAACAACGTGATAGACCTACTGATACTGGATGTAATAACGTACCTGATCGTACAGGACAAGATAATGTGCCAGATGCTGCGATACAAAATGATGCGCCTAATGCGAGACAAAATGAAATACTACCTCAACAACCTATTCCATATGTTCAGCACCCTTCATATCTTCATTTATCTCCTAATTATTGTTTAACTGGAACATCACATCCTGCTGCACAAATATCATGTCCATGTCCTCATGGTTTTTCTCCTTACCTTGAATCTTCAGCTCCTTCTGCACATTCTACACCACAGCAACCACCTGTGCCCCCACCTTTGCCTACTGGACCACCACCTCCACCACTAACACATTTAGCAGTGCACTCCCCAGCTACTCATGTTTGTCAACCAGTTCCACAGACACAACAAACTGTATCTCAAAATTTAACCCAAGTACATCAGGAACAACGTACAGATGTTGAAGAGAACGCTTCAAGTCGAGAAAATAGCACAAGTTTCAGTTCTCAAGAAACTACCTCAAGCTCTTTCCAGTCACAATCACAAGATCAAGAAGAACCTACAAATGAAGGATCTAATGTTGCTGCTGACGTTGTAATGCAGGATACTGCTAGTGGAAATGCAACAGAAACATCGGAGGATATTCCCGAAGGAGTAGATCCATCATTCTTAGAAGCATTACCACCTGAAATGCGAAGAGAGGTAAGCAGCACTAATCTTCATCCTTTTTAATTACAAGAAACATTCGAACTTACCTATTTTAATATTTCAGGTCTTGGAACAATATAGATTACTAAATCCACCGGCAAATCGTCCAACTGGTTCAGGAAATTCTGATGCAGATCCAACCAGTGGTCCTTCAGAAGTCAGTCCAGAATTCTTAGCAGCTTTGCCACCAGCTCTTCAAGAAGAAGTCCTCAGTCAACAACGTCTAGAGCAACAACGTCAGGCTGCTGCACGTGCAAATCCTGATGAACCAGTTGATGCTGGAGCATTCTTTGAAACACTACAACCATCGTTACGTACTATGGTATATATAATCTAATATCACACTATAATACGCATAATAAATTAATATGTTATTGTAGATTTTATCAGATATGGAAGATTCTCAAATGTCCGCCCTACCTCCAGATTTAGCAGCTGAAGCTCAGACTTTGCGTAGAGATTGGGAAGCTCGTAACAGACAAATTGTACAAGATAGATTTTTCCAAAGTAATGTAACTATTATTCGTCATTCCACAAGAGGACGTTTGTCTTCTCGTTTGAATACACATTTACTTCCACAAAGAGCACAGTGGGGGACTTGGAGCCGTGCAGAAATTATACCTAGCACTCCGGGTACAAGTGCAGGTATGCGCATGCGTGGAAGGCAATTATTGGATCACGAATCGCTGTCATGCTTACTCGTGTTACTCTTTGCCGACGATCCTAAACTCAACACCTTGCGTCTTCATCGTGTTATTAGAAATCTCTGTTACCATGGTCCCACTCGTGATTGGATTATTAAATCTCTATTATCTATAATCGATCGAAGTGTTCACATTAGATCGGACGACAATTTGAATAGACCTACCAGGCGTACCCCTAAACCAGGACCATTAACGAGCAAGCTGCTTACTGATGCAAAGAATATTGGAAATGGTGCTAATTGGTTAAATATCCGAATGGAAGCTGCATTAGGATGTCATGCAAACGTTTTTGTTGTCAATCGTGCAGTGGGTAAACGTAGTGATCGTTCTAATTCATCCAGTATAGTTATTCATCCCCAAGCAGCTCCTATTGTATGCCGAAACGCATTAGATTTGTTTATATCATTATCGAAGAATTTCCCCGCTTGTCTATTACCCTTAAAAGTTAAAGATGATAAAGAAGATAAAAGCAGAAGTGCAGTATCTCCATCAAAGAACAAGAGCGAATGCACAGATTTTTGGGAGATGTTATTGAAATTAGACTCTGCTAGTTCTAAGAAAGGCAAGAGTCTAGCTAAAACTCATAGCAATTTAAGTTTATCTAGTGAAGCCGATAATACATGCGTAAGCTTCGAACAATCAGCTTTTGGCCAGCTGCTCTGTATGTTATCTTCACCTGTTATATATCGCAGCACTCAGCTAACAGACAAGCTACTTCGTCTACTATCTGTGATAACTACGGGTATGCCTGAATTAAGCAAAAATGTTGCTCCTCAAAAATCTCAAAAATCAAAATTACCGAGATACGAAAGCGTTTCTGCTCCTGAAAGTGCCCTTAATTTGGCTGTTAATGTTCTTACATATAAGAGCTGCTCTGAGGAAGGGTTGGAGGATGCAACAAATTTATTGTTGAATTTAGCTAATTGTTCCATTGATATGAGTTATGTGGTAAGTAAAGCAATTTTATTTTATTTTCTTTTTTTAAAATGTCAATTTTTAGATCCTTAATCTTCTATTAAATGGTGCAATGCGTATAGGTGAAGTAGTTAGAGAACAAATTCAAAGCATGTATAATGAATTGCAAAAATTAAATAAGGTTCAAAAGCGCAAAGCTCAAGATGATGCAAGTCCTAGTTCTTCTAAAGGAATTGTATCTAATAGATTCACCAAAGAAACCGTTGTCATTACTGCTTCATCTAAAATCAAGGCCTCTTATGATTTACAATTGCCGTGTATGGCCCCACTTACCTCAAAGACATCTAGCCAATTATTCTTCTTGAGAGTTTTGCGTGTAATTGTGCAAATTAGAGAAGCCATTAAGAAAGGTCTCAAAAAAGGTATCGATATAGATTTAGATTATCTAGTAATAGAGATTTTTATTTAAATATATTTTGCAGAAGAAGAAGAACAGAAGAAAAAGAGTGATGAAAATGGAGAAGAACATTCTGAAATAACAAATACTACAGTAATTCTGCAAGGTAATGAATTTTTATATTTTTTCAAAGACCGTAAATAATTAAGATTTTATAACAGGTGAGAGTACTACCCACCATCCACATCTACCTGCACTAAGTGACCAGTTGTGTGATCTGGAAAATCTCTGGGATACTTTAAGTTTGTGCCTTTTAGAATTGGAGCATACTCCCGATGATCATGCCGTCCTTGTTTTACAGGTTTGTTATATTGTCGATATAGCGATAATGTGGAAATTATGTAAATAATTTAATTTTTGTAGCCCGCTGTAGAAGCGTTCTTTTTGGTTCATTCTCCTCAACAAGGAGCAACTGATAGAGAAACTAATAAACAACCGACAAATGCAACACAAGAATCTGAAGCAGCTTCACAGTCTAGTAGCCAAAATACTTTAGAAACAGATCACAGTGGAAGTTTAGATGGAAGTTTTAAATCAAATGTGCCTCCTGATCAACAGAAGTTCCTTAATTTTGCTGAAAAACACCGAACTGTATTAAATCAAATTTTACGACAGACAACGGCACATTTGTCCGATGGTCCTTTCTCCGTATTAGTTGATCATACTAAAGTTTTAGATTTTGATGTTAAAAGAAAATACTTTAGAACAGAATTGGAACGTTTGGATCAAGGCCTTCGTCGTGAAGAAACTGCTATTCATGTACGTAGAAGTCATGTGTTTGAAGATTCTTTCAGGGAATTGTATCGCCGTACTCCAGAAGAATGGAAAAATAGATTTTATATAGTTTTTGAAGGTATGATTTAAAAAAGATGATGTAGCTATGGCCTTACTTTAATATTTTATTTTTGCAGAGGAAGAAGGTCAAGATGCTGGCGGTTTGCTGAGAGAATGGTACATGATAATCTCGCGCGATATTTTCAATCCCATGTATGCATTGTTTACAATATCTCCTGGTGATCGTGTAACTTACATGATAAACCCAGCAAGTCACTATAATCCAAATCATTTATGTTACTATAAATTTGTAGGCAGAGTTATTGGTATGTAGAAACTTTGATTTTTTTATCACGTTTTACATTATAATTAAACGTTTTTTTTTAGCTAAAGCAATTTATGATAATAAATTACTGGAATGCTATTTCACTCGTTCATTTTATAAACACATTTTGGGTATACCTGTCAAATATACAGATATGGAAAGTGAAGATTATAGCTTTTATAGGGGATTGGTTTATCTTATGGAAAATAATATTAATGATTTAGGTTATGATCTTACATTCAGTACTGAGATTAACGAATTTGGAGTTACTGAAACTCGTGATTTAATACCTGATGGAAGAAATGTTCCTGTTACTGAAGAAAATAAGATGGAATATGTCCGCTTATCCTGTCAAATGAAGATGACAGGTGCTATTAGACAACAGTAAGTTGTGATTAAAATTATGTTAACTATTTCGATGCTCCGATTATATATTTTCTTTACAGATTAAATGCTTTCTTAGAAGGATTTTATGATATAATTCCCAAACGTTTGATTTCGATATTCAACGAACAGGAATTGGAATTACTTATTTCTGGACTGCCTAATGTAGATATAGATGATTTAAAGGCCAATACTGAATACCATAAATACCAAAGCAATTCACTACAAGTACGTGAATACAATGTGAACTTTATAGTTGAACTTTTCTTTACTACAATATTTATGTGATTTTAGATTCAGTGGTTCTGGAGAGCTTTACGTTCTTTTGATCAAGCTGACAGAGCAAAGTTCCTCCAGTTTGTCACTGGAACATCAAAAGTTCCTTTGCAAGGTTTTGCGCATTTAGAAGGTATGAATGGAGTCCAGAAATTCCAAATTCACCGCGATGATCGTTCTACCGATCGCTTGCCTTCAGCTCACACTTGGTAAATATTTAGTTACTATTTATATGATTATAATTTTAAATTTATTTTGTAACGAAGTTATTAATACAAATTAAAATTTCAGTTTTAATCAACTCGATTTACCTGTGTATGAAACTTCTGAAAAGTTGCGCACGTACTTGCTAAAGGCCATCCATGAGTGTTCAGAAGGCTTCGGCTTTGCTTAAAGAAATTTAAATTGCATTAAGACTGATAAAGTGTTAGGATTCTGTAGAAATGTTCTTGGAGACCAAGTATAACACTCGGTTTTTTCTTGTTAATATCAGTAGATAGTTGGATTATTCTATTTTAATGTACATAAATATTGTACAGGGCCGAATACTTTACAAATGTGTATTATAAGATTTTATCTTCATTTTTATATACGCTGCAGGTAGTTAATTTAACTATTTGCGTGTGCTTGTTTACTTTATTATTCTAATGTAAAAATAATACGAAGGCACATGTATTTTTGTAAAGGGCCAATAGGCAACTGAGCGTGATAGATCGTATTTGTAAGATTAATTAATCGTCTACTTTCTAATTCTGTTCTATTTTTCATGTATTAATTAACATGTTGTATTATCAGTTATTGGTTTCATTTCACGAGGTTCAGTTTAATAATCACATTTGTTTTAGATTTTGATTTACATTCCAAAACTTGTCAAATTTTTCTTTGCTTTTATAGCATGTGCTTATTAAATATGCCCACAATAAAAATTGAAGGAAAATTTAACTGTTCTGTTTAATTTATTAATTATTTTCAATTGGTAAACTGTAACCAAATTGAAATTTAATTAAATAAGTACTATGTAAAATATGTTTTGTTAACTGTGAACCTCAATTGATATTTTGCATTTTTGATGAATATTTACTTTTCATTCACGTTTCAGATTATTTTTTTCAATATAAAATGTCATATTTTTTTGTGATTTTTGAAAAGTTTTAATAAATGTTTCTTATTATTTCTTTGTGCTTTTTTTTATTCATTTATTGTTAGCGCTTAACAATGAAATGTGATTTATTATGTATTTATAAGAATTTCTGGTATAATAATAGTAATACCTATAAATAATAAAATAAATATTTGCAATAACAGGGTAATTATTTTGAGTGTTTATTGTTTATTATAAATTCTATTCTGAACAAGTAATGTATGATACAGCTATCGTATTGTAGTTTATTGTACTATAGGATGTGGCTTGTACTAAATGAGTGCATAGTACAACTACAAAGATGAATTATAATAATAAAAGTTACAAGTTTTTTTTTTACAACACTTGGGGTGCACTAAGGGACCTTCAGCCACTTCACATGGTGGAGATCTTGTTACGGGAAGATGATTCCTTAAATAACTCAACCTATTGTATTGTGTATGTGTATTTGTTTTTTTTGGTTGGAGGTTGGAAATTAGAAAAATAACAATGCTGATAAATTCCACTGATAATCTATATCAGTGATTCTCAACCTTTTTTTTCGTCACAGTACACTTTTAATAATTTAAAAATTTGGCGGTACACTAACAATAAGATAGATTTAAAAGAATTTTACTAAACTAGTATATAGCTTTGTTTGGGTTAAATCTAGAACCAGTCCAGAACTGTAATAGTCCTGCGCATTGGTTCAGTCAGTCCCCGCTACGAAGATAGAACCAATCGAACTACTTGTCTGACGTCGCTTATGTATAAGTATTCATAGTGGCGGCACACTGGTTGAGAAGCACTGATCTATATGCTGAGTAAACAGATTGGCGGTTTAGTTTCAGTGTTGTTACAGCTTCTCTATGCAGGGAAATTTGTAAGTTACCTTTTCAGTCACTAAATGTTCTTAAATGCACCCTTGTATGTTGTAATAGGTTTGTTTATTAGTGTTGTGGTTATTGGACAGCTATGATGTCGTAAAACAGTTCCGAACTATTCTAGACTGTAATATCAAACGAACAGATTTGTAGATTAGATTATTTAGTAAACAACAAAGAAAAGTTGGAAATATGTTTTATTTAATATTATAATTGCTGAAGATATTGTACTAATAAGTATTATCACTTGATTAATTGTTTACAATCTTGCTGTGTATACATAATTATGATTTCTAGGTTATCTTTATGGTGTAGATAGTGTAGATTTTACACTGTTCAGAATTGTAAATGAGCGAAATGGAAACAGTTTAAAATGCACAAATGAACGGGTTTTGAATAATTTGACAGTTCTGAACTAATGAACAAACCTAATAACTAATTGATACAAGGTGTTCTAAGTAACCCAGAGCATATTTGTTGCAAAAAAAAGGTAAATGAAAGATATTTTGTATAGCTTCATTAATAGATACTTAATTCTGCATAGTATCATATATATTGTGGTGAGACAAGAATGTTGTGGCAATAACCTCTCCTGCACAACAAGGCTAACCAGGCCTATAGCTACAGGAGGGGGCTAGATGGGACTCCTCCTGATGCATCATTTTGCTTCCTCAGACAATCATTTGTGTTTTCAAAATTATATTTAAATCTTTCTGAGTAAATAATGTATTATTTATTAGTGTTATTTGTTATTAAGTAATTCTGGCAACATGCTTGAGGCTAATGGATGATTGCCAATATCTTTTAAATGAGATTTTTCAACTGCTTGTCTTTGTTATTCTAACAGTCTAAATTATTCCTATAGGTGCGGTTATTGTTAAATACATCTGATTAAACAAAAGTCAGATCAAGGAAACAAGTAGTCTCTAGCCTTCTAAAGTTTAATAAATGAGGTGCATGTATGTGTTTTTGCAGTCAAAATAATTTTATGCGATTTATCTGTATACAGGGTGGGTCAAATTGGTTGTCCTTATGCAATATCAGTATATATCTGGCTTAGTACTAGTAATAATGAAAAATGGTTTTCATGGCCAAAGGCTTTTGTTAATATTTTGCTTATCTGGAGCTATTTAAAAGCTTTAAAGACATTATTATTTATTATAAATCTAATATAATAACATGGCACACTTAGCTGTTTTTGGCAAATATAATTTTTTGATAAATCCATAGCAACCTATAAATATTTGTAAAACTTGAACAATAATCTTCTTGGGTAAGTCATCGCCAACTATGCATTCCATTACAAAAAAAAAAATTGCATGGCATTGTTGAAAACAGTAAAGTTTAACAGAAACCTAAATATGCCATGTTAAATTTCTAGTAAAAAATGTCTAAAAATAGCTTTTGAAATAGGCAAGATGTGAGGAAAAGCTGTTTTGAGAAAAAAATTATTTTTCACCAATATCTTGAAAGTAGACCATGATATTCAAATTTCATTTTTACTACATTTGATTGCAGGACAAGAAAGTAGCGTATGGTCACGAAAACCGTTTTTAGCTATCATCAATACTAAGCCAGTGATGACAACTAATTTGACCCACCCTGTGCATGTGTAATATCTGTTTAAAAAAAACTCAATATATTTTCAAATTGAAAAAATGCCATTTGTTGACAATTTTTTATTGTCAAGTATTTTTTTCTCAAAAAAGTCAGATCTAGATTACTATGTACAAATGAAAGAGCAAGCTTGAAAAACAAAATAGTATGAATCATCAATTTTGACATTACTTTAATTGGCTGAGCCATCTTATTAAATATACAAAATCAGAAATTCTCGAATTATTGTTATGAGTTCAAAAAAAGAATAGTCCATTTAAAAATTCAACTTTGAGTTACAGCGCAGTTATGGAAAGGACTAGGAAAAAACGACTAATGGCATTAGATTCTACGTTAAAAAGTGCCTCAACAATGCTAAAATGATTTTGTTGTAGCTTCGAAAATAAAGGAGTTACAGGGAATTGAAGAAATCGGCCATTTTTCACTTTTTCTCTCTGGAGAAAAAACAAAAGATGGCAGCTTATTTCTGGCAACGGTAATGGAATAAGCATGAAAAAAGAGGTCACAAGTACTGAAGCCGTTTTCATTTATCTGCGCTAATAAGAAAGTTACCCATTTAATCCCATCGAAATTGGACCACACTGTACATTCATCAATATAATTATTATTGGCATGTTTACAATTACAATGCAATAAATGTATTTTAAAGAGGATTTTATCATTGCCAAGCTTTGATAATGGTGAATGAACTATACAGTGTAGTTGCTATAAAAAATTTTCAATTCGTATCAGATTAATATTGAATAAACTCAAACATTATTTTGCGTTTTAATCAAAATTTACTTAAGCAAGTGTATCACAGTTTTACATCATTGAAAAACGAAAAACATTCTCTATCAAATGAGTACAATAAAGAGATACACTTCTATTAAAAATATTGTTATTCGTTGCGCTTTTGGTTTTTTAAATAGTTATTTGATACTGCCTTGTAATGTAAAACTAAACACTAAACGACTTTTATAGGAAAAATCTTTCCATAAAATGCATATTTACTGAGATATAATAGGATATTCTATACTTTTACATACATTTACTACTATTAGGGCCGTTTGACACGGTGGTAAATTTGACGTCAAAATTGACTACAATTTCGTCATTGAGTGTTGACATCGTTGCATACAGCACATTTGACGTCAAAACTGCATTTAAAAATTTGACAAAGAAATATTTAGAACATGTTTTTACACGCAGAATTAACCCGATTTTTAAAACACGTTCTAAATATTCCCATGTCAAATTTCTAAATGCAGTTTTGACGTCAAATGTGCTGTATGCAACGATGTCAGATCTCAATGACGAAATTGTAGTCAATTTTGACGTCAAATTTAACATTGCTTCAAACGGCCCTTTTACATTATTCACGCATGAATGGGCGCGTTCAGCGGACTTCAACGGTTGACTCTCAGCGGTAATTACGCCAAGAGTGCTGAGCAACAGTGCAATTCCAGCCACTTACGCAGCGGAAACGTCCAGTGACTCTTGCTTTGTCAGCAACTCAACTGTTGAGATTGTTTCTCAAATCTGTGATGGATACAATATTAAAAAGTGGGATATAATTTGAAAAACAACCTGCTGTTCTCTACATAAACATTATTTCAGACGCAACAACGTATCTCTAACCTCAAAGACAAACGGTAGAATGTGAAAGCGCTTTTTAAAAACGCTACTTGAAATGTCAATAGCAACCACCCAAGAACTTGCTGACAGCTCCTGAACACGAGCATTTTTATGTTACACCCTGTATAATAGCGACATTATTTTTATTTTCAAATTTCGTGTATATGTATGTTACTATAAAAGTTCTTGCATAATACATATAAATATTAATAAAATATCCTAGCATTTACCAATAATATCATAATCATATCGTTTCAATATGATTTCATAAGATATTTTGGACTTTTACCACTCCATATCTGGTTTTCAGACTCTTTACAGAAACACATACATACGTGTATTTCTGATTAACTTTCACATTCTTTGTAAGCATATCTTTTCTGTGTGCATAGCATGTATTTATTTTATATGATTACCTATTCGCATTTAATCAGTTATCGTTTTACTTTTTAACTTTAATTTTGCTTCTGTAATTAATCAATAATCATTATTGTTAAAAAAGAAATAAAATAAATACATGTCTCCAGATGTTTCTCTAATTGTATGTGCATTTATAAACAGTTAGAATTGATTAACTTTACCACAAGAAGCTAATAGAAAAAAAAATATTATAAAAGTACCTAATATCTTGTATATGTGCGTTTCTTAACAAAGATAACTAGGGTCAAAAGTACATTATAAATGGAAAATAATTTCATGATTTAAATATCAATGCAAAACCAATATGGAACTTTTTTAGCCTGAATTTAGTTTGAACTTTTGTTACTCGTATCGTTGTTATGGTTTTTCAAAAATTTGTTCATTTATGTTGTATTGCGGATTTTTAAAATTGATTTTTTTACGATTTGGTGGTAATTATACTTACATAATGAAATGCAATTCATTAATTTTTATTTGAAGCTGTATCAGGAAACAAGTGAAGAATTACAGATTTACGTAACTGGAGATTTTTTAAAATTCCAAAACATTTTTACCACTCATTAAGGTCATTTTAGACATTAAAAGATGTATGTTTTGGCTACATTATGATTCTTATCATTAAAACACATGGTACATTTACGTTTCATTCAAGAGGATACTACAGTTATTAATCTTTGTAATCTATGTATAAAATGCATGTAAAATCACATTCAAGTACTTCCTAAACTTAATTTAAGTATATTAAGGAACATAACACGTAAAAGTTAGTTTTTGTTTCCAGAGAAGTTACAAGTTATGAATGTTTTTAAGTATTTTGAGTTATATTTCTTCATTATCTGGAATTTATATTTCACAGCAACACCACATATAACGTTAAGAATATATAGCTATTGGTTAACTATTTAAAGTAAGTAGGATGAAGAGTCTTCAATGATAATTAATAAAAGATTTATACACATTATGCAGTATGTTTTTATTAACAATTAATATACAAAATTTATATATATATAATATATGTGTATATAATATATCTATAAGGCACAACATCTGCAGAACAAATTATTATCGAATAAAATTCCATTAAAGTTTTCACAGCAAATAAGAAGTATGCCAAGTATAAAACAATCCTTATAAAATAAACACAGCAATCTTAATTGTTAACATAAATTAATGTTAAACACAGCAGATGAAAACCAATTATAAACTAAAATTAGGTAAGTATCGTCAGTAATAACTTAAAAATAAATGATATGATTAATTCTTGTTGACCGTCAGGGACGGTGTTATTAACTAAAACTAATTGAAGAAAATAAACAAAAAATGGCACTAGAAAAGGTCGCAACTCAAGCAAAATAAGATAAATGCTGGTCTGATAAAAATAATTAATGAAGTTTGAACTGTTATATCCTTATCAGACCCAGAAAATACATTTTCTAACTGAATATGTACATCTTATTACAAATTTAATAAATTCTGTATTATATCTCTATACATTCACCATTCATTCTCAGGTCTCACCTATGTAGCTTAGTTCATCATTTAACTTTTTTAAGTAAATTGAATACGATACCAAAAAATTACCTTAAATTGAGCAAGTTTTCAATTTTGATCCAATTCCATTAAACAGTTTTTCTTTTAATAATGATAATAATAGTAATAATTGTTACCTAACCATAATTCTACTAACTTTCAGTCCTTTTGTATAAAAATATCTACTATGAATTTACATTAAACACAGGATAATCTGATGCGCATTTAAAATAATCGACAGAAGGACATTAAATGTCTATTCTGTCAGAACGCTATCACACAGAGGTCATGACCTGTCGAACGCACTCTGTAACAAATTTATCTCTATCATCCACCAAACCATATTCGCTTCCACTCAATGACCATTCCAAGGAATTAATTGCATCTTCAGTAAACTTATGACCTTTCAGACTTGTAATAACTTTAGCTTCACCACTAAAGCCTGTGCTAGACAATCCAGGTGGCACATAGAGGGTCACATCGCTTATTCTGCCTTGTTCCACGTTCATTGTGACCTTTAAATTTTCAGTAATGGAATCAAAACTGTTTAAGAACCGTGTTGGAACAGCAAATGACTTTGTGACACTGAATTTTGGAGTTTTACCATAACACCACTCCCAGTCTTGTAGTGTGTCACGAATATCAGCTATACCTGTAAATAGTAATTGTTAAGAATTTTCTTTCATAATTGTTAATTTTGCAATATTATTTATTTAAATTGTAACATTTATAAATGTATAACATCAAAAGCTAATTATTTTCAATGGAATTTAGAACTTGTTTCTAGTTATGCAAGAATGCAGTATATGAAAATTTATTATAAAAATTTACATATAATTGAAATATACAGTATTGAATGCTACACAAACAATGCAGCTTTCACTGTAGTTTACCAATTTACCAATCATTTAATAATAGTAAATGAACATTAATTAATAAGGTTAACAATCTTTATTTATAATTCAAAACAAAACTTACCAGGAAACCACTGTTCTGTTGGATTAATCATTTGAAATCCATTTTGTTGACTAGCTAATAGTTTACCACCATCTTTAAATGAATTAGCTGGTGTTCGCATGTATTCCCATCCTATCGCAGATAATAAACCATCTACAGTTATTTTAGGGTTTGCTTCACATAAATTAAGAACTTTGGACTTCACAGATTTTGTGGCATTAGTTTTTATTCCATCCTACAAAAATTAGTTTTATTGGAGATTTCTTCAAAAAAACAAAAAGATTAATTTAAAAAAACTACAGCTATTGAGAATGTTATAAATGGATAAATCTTAAAATTCTATTATATTTTTCTTAATTGTTTTTTATAGATGAATGTATTTCTAAATTTAAACAAATGAGATAAAAACAATTAAAATAATAGATAAACATTGTCTGGAAACTTGTTTACAGACAACAGCAGAAAAGGATGTCATTTTTTTTAATTAGTTGTTAATGTAACAAAATTGCACGAGCAATACAAAATTATTAAGCTTATCATAGTTAATACAACTTTTTGATTTGAAAACTGTCTTTAACTCTCTTGCTAACTGTCTCTTACGGGCTAAACAGTTTGTGTGCAAGGAACTTTGATCTTTTGAATAGAATGCCTTTTGTATTTTGGTATCTACTGTTTCGATAAATTTTTAATTTTGAACAAAAAAGTCTAAATAATATAAATCTTGAAAAGACAAATATTGTAAAATCATTAAACTACTACTAGTCACCTATGAAAACTAAAATTCTTCAAACTATCGAGACATCATAGTATACAAGATTTTGAGGTTATGCTGGGGGTAAAACAAACCTATTTATTTCTTTTTTACCAATTATAATTTTTAATCCTTGATTAACTGTAGCATTGTATTAATAATTAAGAAAAATCTTGTATAACATCACATGCATGTTCTCTATTTGCTCTTAATTATATTTGTTTGTATTCCCACTTTATAATTAACCTAGTCATGATTAAAATATAAATAACATGATATAGCTTCATCTCATCCTAATAAGAAGGAAAAGGACAAAATTTATTGCCATGGTAATAAGAGAATATTTGAAGGATTCCGCACAATCCTTTAGATTTTGGCCATCGATGAAAATAGATGAAACTGTAGTAATATGCAATTCACTCATACCATGAGAACGGTTTTCGTTTTTTGTTTGTTTTGGAAATAGATAATGGTACCAAGATGGAATGTGGTTTGTTGGTAGTGGTAGGTGAAGGGTTTTCAAGTGATCCCAGCACCACTGATGTTCTGCTTTTTTTTTGACAGAAGCAAACTAAAATTTGACCCATGTATGAGCAGAGGTGATTTAAGAAAGTCAGTGGAGGGTGAAGCCCGACTATGTGCCACTGCAGGATGTCCATTGGAGGAAGAAGCCAGAGACACAAGACAGTTAGGTGATTTGACAGAAGGCACCAAAGGGAACCTGTAGGAGAGTGAAGCCTAACTCATATTAGAGTAGAGCTGCTTCAAGAAGGTTAATGGGAGAACAAAGTCTGGTTGCCTCTAAAAGTATGGGGTGCTTGATTGATGACTGCACCGATGCCTCTTCCAAGTGGTTTAAAGAATTGCAGTAATAAGGCAGAGGTGAGAATTCAACAGTTTGATATCTAAATGTAAATACAATAATAACAAAATAAATGGGTACTATTTTATAGAATTACAAGGTTAAGACACCCCAAGTGTTATGCACTAGAAAAAAATATACAAAATTTGATAGGTAAGGTATAATATAAGCAGATATTTTAAGGTATTTCTGATCAACTTTGCAAAATCTTGGTTCTTGTTTTCTTAATAAACATCCCATGACAAAATGTCTTGAAAATATAAATAATATTAAATTTTGACATTTTCTAGTTTGAAATCTATTTTAATGTAATCTTCAAATAGCTTACCTTCTATTTCGAATTTTTCTATGCAACTTGACATTCAAAACCAAAACTTTGATTTTACAATCAGACTTTATTATCGTATTATAAATGAAAATTCTAATTCATAGATTTTTAGAAAATCATTGAAAATCTGTAATATTTACTGTTGAAAATATTGGTTCAAAAGGATGGAAGTTGTACAGTTGAGCTAATTATATGATTTTTTTTAAAATTATGATAACCGATACAAGGTGTTCCATTAAAATCTTGTATAATAACATTGTTAATGGAAACTTCTATAAATCATTCTTGAAGGTTAAAGATTAAAGTGCTACTTGTAGTAGCACTGCATGATCAAAAATGAATAAGTTCATGTACACTGCATAAAATGATTTAATATTATCTTCTAGTTAAAGTAGGTGCAGTGTACTACCCTCACTTGAGTAGCTGCCACTGACAGTGTATATTGTATTATACTTGGCTATAAAATCGAAAGTAAAACATTTTTAAAATTTTCTTTTATTTTGATGTTTTAATGCTTTTCATTTTTGTGTGTTTACTCTTCATAAGAAATTATAAAATTTGTTAATAGATTGATTAGCTAAACACAAAAATATCAAAAATTCAGAAATAAAGAACTTTTGCAAAAAATGTTTTTGTTCGATTTTATATAACCAACTAATAAAATAATCAAGAAACTAAGAAAATCAACCAATATATAATACAGTGTTGCCAAAAAGTAAGGGACATATAAGTTTAAAAATTCGTACTATTATTCTGCTTATTACGAATTAATAATAATAATAAAAAACTAGAAATTTATTTTTCTTTACACTGATGTAATGTTTGTATAACCTTGCTAAAAGAAAAAAAATGCTAAAGTATTAGAAAATATTGTCTAAGCTAGTTGGCCATGGAATTTTTTCTATTTTGATAATTTAATTTTTTTGTCTGTATTTTAGGCAACAAACAGTTGTTGTATTAGGGCATCAAAGTTGAATCTTTTATCACGAATGTGATTTATTTTCTGAAGTGGGTGATAAAAAAGAACTTTGGTAACAAGATACACATTAAATTTTTATATTATATGTACTTAACACTAAACAATTTGATTTTGTTTAAAAACAAATATTAACATTAATTAATACTAAGAAAATCTTTCAGCTCGGGGTATAAAAGAGGAATATGAGATTAAAAATAAATACTGTCATTGTATGCAAATAATATAAATTCAAATTTATCAACTAGATTAAGATGTATTGGATCACTGTAAAGATAAATTGAAATAAACAAAAATGTCATCTAACAAAGACATGACAAATACGTGCATAAATTCATTAGTTAATCCCAATTTCGTGATATCCTTTCAACAATACAATTAAAAATAAAAATCGTAAACAAAGACACTAATATAGAACGTGCTCAAAAGCATTATTACAATTTGCTATCTGAATATAAACAATGCACTAATCTCACATCCTTTTTTTTGTTTAAATAATAAGTAAATTGAATTGTGAAATCTGTCTGATACAAAGCGCGTGATTAAACAGTAGACATAAATGAGTGTCATGAAGACAACTTTATAAATTTGTAATAGGGATTTTACATGGGAAATCAAAAATTACTCTTCTAATTATTTTAAATAGTCATGATAAACAACTTAACGCAAATGTTCTTTCAAAATTCCACTTATGTAATTCTTCTTCATAATTTATTCAAAAACTAAATGAAATTATAAAAAGCTGTATTATTTTGCCTAAAATAATTACAAGAGTAAATTTTTCTACGTACATTAAAAGATATTCAGAGGAATAATTAAACAACAAACCTCATGTTTATGAAGTGCTTGATTTAAATCGACCTTATCTACTTCGACTAGAAGAGTACAATGATGATAAGCATTTGGTTGGCCCAGTTTCGCAGCAGTTCCAGACACCTTATATAGTTAAGGAAAACAATGAAACTCAACTATTACTTACAACTAAAGATTCTACATCAACAAAATTAATAGTAATATTATTAAAAAGGATACTTTAGCATTTCGAACAACTAGATCTTCTCTAGGAGCAATATCAATCTTGATACCATATTCTCTAAATATGGCACGAGCGATTAATTCTAAATTATGCTTGCGATTATACTGATCTCTAGCAGTAAAAAATGTAACATTTAAGTTGCCTTGATCATGATAAACGGTTCCTCCACCACTATTACGACGAGCTAGTTGTACCCCTTTCTCGGTTATATGGTTGAGATCTGCAACATTTGCTTCTACCCATGGATTCTGATGTCTACCAATTACTACACATGGATCGTTACGCCATAGCATCATAATATGATGGTTAGTGAAGTCATAATTACGATATAACCAGTCTTCTAAAGCCAAATTTGTGAAAACATCATTTGATTGTGAAATAAACACTGACTTTCTAATGTTGTTTGTATTTGCGGCTTTGGTTTTGGTAGGAGTTGAAAAATGACGCATAGTCATTCGTGTAAACAGGGGTTGCACTTTGGTTATTGTAAATTGCACTAGGGCCATTTTTAAATTTAATAAAATAGTTTAGAAACGAAACAGCTTTTAAACACTTGACAATAATACTTTAAAAAGTTCGATAAAAGTCCTGAAGCTGTTGTGCCCAATTTTAATTTATTGGTAATCTAATACCTCAAAACAGGCGTCTTTATGCGAAGTAGTAAGTGAGATGATGTATTCGTGAAGGGTGATAGTTTGGTGCAACCACTTCCACGTTTGATGCAACGAGCTCGTCCTAGAGCGGATGCCAAGACAGTCTCCGCATCTACTCAGCATTCCTCCCTTTGCAACCACTATGAAACCGAAATAAACTTGCAGTTAAAACAATAAATCTCTATTAGCAGTGGTGAATCTCAAGTTATACGAATTATTTGATGGTAACACTACACAAGAAACAATTTAAAATTTATGATGACACTTAGTACACCTTCGACACAATTAATTAAAAACCAATTTGCAAGTGAAGCTATACGTTGTTATAATACAGAAAAAAAAGCTCTGTAGTTTGTATGTTAACTAATGCACGCTACAAAGACGAGTGTTTTGTGTGAACGTTACCGTTTTATATAAAACATCAGTTCTGTGGGGTCAATTATCTTCTTCGAGGTCATAGTTGATACTTTTTATCACCAGACGAAAAGCAAATAAGCTCTATATTCATTCTTATTTATTATTAGCGTCTGATAAGACACAGCAGCTTATTAAGTTGCGTAATACAATTTTTTAAAAATATGTTTCGGTGCTTCTTGTGGAGGTTATAACAAATTTCCCCCCTCCACTAACAATGGATTTGCTATCACCATTGTTGTGTTGGTATTCCAGTCAGTCAGCTCATCATTATTTTTAGGAAAATTCCTGGCAGTGTTGCTAGGTACTCAATTACCGTATGGGTAATTTAAGAGTAAATTTTTAAAAGATTACTATTTGTGATCAAATTTTCTTTTTTTCTAGTTATAATAATACGTATTGTTGGTTAATAAAAAAAATGTACATTTTAAAATTAAGAAAAGTAAAACCCTTAACAAGGGTAAAACTATTCAAATTTTATATTTTAATACTTCGATTAGCAGAATAGCTAACCAATCTATTATCTTGTCATTTTAATTCTCATCGTTTTATTTTATAACTTACTAATTGTTTGAGAACTGCTGTCGTAAGATTTAAAATTCTTTGTTTCTTTTAATTGGCAACACTGCATGTAAGAATCTTCATACAGTTAAAATTGATTACTAGGAAAATATGCGACACAAAAGAAAGTTTTGTAATAAAGACATAAGAAATGTTTGTACCCTTTAATAAAGATTAACTGCCTATTCTACATTGTACACGATTAACTGCTTTTTTTTATTTGAAACATTAAACTGATTCAGAATCTCTGAGTAACGTCAGGGGGATTTTATGATTTAACATGGTCGACTGTAATACAATTTAACATGGCGGAGGTCGAAGTTGTAATTTTATGTTAAAATCACGCGTTTCGTGATGACTGCTTTTGTGTTATCACTTATTTTCGACAGGAAATATTTATCAGCATAGTTAAAACCTAGTGTATTAGCAACCAACTGGATTTTTTGATTGCTAACGAATGACAGTCGATAAACAAAAATGTCCACTTAATTTGTGACATCTATTATTTTAAAATATACATTAAACGCTTAGGTAAATAGGAGAATTATACATATATAAGCACTTCTTTAAGTATGTGTATGAGTATATTAAAAAAAGTTTGTTGTAGGCTGTAAATATACAACGAATGTTTTGTTTCTGTATTCAAGGCATTCTCTACTAATTTTAAGCAATGACAAGTAAAGACGATGATATTTGTTGGTATCATGGTAAAATATCCAGAGAAGCTGCTGAAAGGATCTTAAAAGAAGGTAAGTGGTACAGTAAAAAGTAATCTAGTTAGTTATTACCTGATTATGTTTGTTAATAGGTTCTAAACCTGATGGTGCCTTTTTAGTACGGGAAAGCAACACTTCCATAGGAGATTTTGTTCTATCTGTATTACATAATAAACGTGTAAATCATTATCAAATTAGAAGGCACAGAGAAGATGCTTTCTTTTCAATTGGTAAAGTCATGCAAAACTTTTTTCGTTATGATAGTAACTGTCTAAAATTAAGATTTAGTTGTTAAGTGTGGGATTTGCTATTTTGGTGCAAATGTAAACACTTAAAGTTTTTGTATTATCACATATGAAAGTTGCACCAACTTCAGTGATGGGCTATACATAGATTTGTTATTGAAATGTTATTGATTACGGCAATTCTCAAAATTTTGTGAAATCACAGATCCAAAGGTTATTTTGGAAGGAAATAGCATGTTCATTATTTTTGTGACTTTCAGGTTTTGTAACGTTTTTGAGTGATAAAAAAGAAGTAAACAAAAACAATCGTTCATAACAAAAACAACTATATCACCCAAACACTAGTTTATCTTTGACCTTCTTTTTACCCCCTGCAGAGCAAATGGCATAAAACTTAAATTCAATTTTTTTTAATGCATAAAATAGCTACTAGCCCACATGTTCTCTGAAAGCCATGCGTAGATTGCGAAAAATATTCATTTAAGAATTGCCTGATCGAATATGTGTTCACTTTTGTTTCGAGTTTGGCATAGGTATGACAAATATGTCCAAAATTATTGCTAAAATAGTCTTCAGGTATGCATCTGCCTTAACCAGGTCTCATTATATAAATTCATGCATGCTTAATGTCTGTAAATATAATAATGTTAAATATTGTCTTAGTAAATAAAAAACAAAGAAAAAATTTAAAATTGAATGGCATAAAATCAATAAAACAGCATTAGTTAAGGCAGAGTACAAATGAAAATATAGCAAAAGCTTGATTGCCTGAAATAATGTAGTTGGAGACTATTTTGGTTAACATGCTTGCGGAATTTTATTTATACATCTTGAAGTTTGAAGAAAGTTACAAATTGTAAAATCAATTTTATGGAATTTTTACGATTGGAAAAAAATTATCCGACAATAAAAATAAAAGTCTAAATGGAAATCCAAGAAGATAGATATTTGTATTCTCAGTTATGTTTATCTGTCCAACAAGCTGTCAAAATGTAGCGGTTGAAACCTTGAGGTGCATACAACCTAGAAATTTATGTTTGTAGGGGTGATAACTAGGTTATAATTTGTGTATATATGAGATTTCATATTTCTACATGAGCAAACATTGTAATTGTAAATTTAACCTTTGACAGCTATTTTTGCTTGGGATCGTCTTTTGTTCTTGTCACTCAAATCTGGATTATTATTTAAGTGACAAGAACAAGAGACGATGCCTAGCAAGAATAGCTGTCAGGGGTACATTACCAAATGCAGGAAATATCAAAAATACAAAATTCTTAAAAGTACTGGAAATAATAGTTGTTTAATTGAGTAAAACCAAGTAAAACTGGATTTGTATGCCATCGGCTTCAACAGCTGTTTGATTTTAGGTTAGAACATTGGACAGATCTTTGAACCTGTAGTAAGTTTTCTTTTGGCCATTTATACTATTTATACTTGAAATTCTATTTTTCTACTATTAATGTAAAAGTTTCATGCGAGATACTTCTAGACAGACAGTCCATTTTATAGACCTGCATCTCTTTTAAAGGAAAGAGTAAATCCACCCCTGTTTTAGATAAATTGTAAATGTTTATCAAAAAATGACTATCCAACATAAGATGAATAAAATAAATGGTACCATTAGGTGTTCACAAATAAGGTATGGAATGAAAGTAAATGGACAAAATTCACTTAGAATAATATTGTTGAAACATGGGTAATCTTGCTAAACTTGCAAGGTATTTGTTTTGACAACTTAATTGTTAGTAAACACTTAGTTACCATTTGTCATCATTGAAATCGTTGGAACAAGCAGTGTTACATAAACAAGTTTATGAAATGCTCGGACGGGTAGATAAAAAGCAAGTGAGGAAGCATTTTTTAAATGGAAATATTGGACAGTTGACAAACGTATAGTTAAACGGTTCAGGGATAATAAGCTGTGGAAAGTGGAAAGAAAACAGGATGTTCACCGAAATTAGGATTGCAAGAGATGAAAAAGTTACACTTTCTTGTAAAACAGAAAATTAGTGCAACAACCCGAAATTCTTCATTGAAAATTTCTTACTCTTGGTAAAATGTTACTGATGGACGATGAAAAGTACTTTACTTTTTCTTGTTCTATGTTAAATGAAAACTGTGATTTTTATATGGATAATGTTAAAGACACCCCAGAAGACAAAATTCGAACCGAAAGTTTTAATGTGGGCTACCATATCCCCAAAGGGAATATGAAATCTTTTCATTGAATAATCAAAGGGATTTGCCCTAAAAACTGATACGTATATCAAATGTTGCCTAAGCAAATTAAAAAAGTTTATTCAGAAACGACACTCAAAAGACCCAATCTTGTTCTGGCCTGATCTTGCATCCTGCTATTACGCACGGGAAACGCTTGAGTGGTTGGAGAAGCAAACTATTGATTTCATACCAAAAAAGCTGAACCCACCTAATATCCCAGAAGCTCATCCCATTGAACATTTCTGGGCACATTCGGCTAAAGAAGTAGATAAGGACGAGTGGACAGCTAAAACTGCGGATCAGCCCGTGAATAGGATTAAATACTGTTCCAAAAACGTTAACATTTTGACGGTCCAGAAGATGTTGCGAAGTGTAAAACCAAAATTAAGAATTATTGAGGAAAAAGATCCCAATGCACTATATTAATTTTTTTTTTGTATAATGTAAAAATAAGTTATAAAAAAATTATGGGCTCGAGCAACAACATAGCAAAAATTTTCTTACATTGTAACATCATTGGTTTTTCATTATGTGGCTACAGCACAGAACATGGCTATATTCTTAAACACTTTTAATAAAATAAAAAATAAATAGCAGGCGTAGATGCACTACATACCATAGAAAACAAAACAAACACTGCATACTGACAGATACAGAAAACTGACAGAACCAGTTCAGTATCTTGCATTATTGACTGCTAGGAAGATTTTTATTATTTACTGGTCTGCGCTACCATTCCACCATGGTATACCAGTGATGCTAGCACTAGTCAAATACGAATGTGAACAAACTCTTCTGTTGAATTAACTACATCAAGGTTATGTAAAACATAATACACTGTTGATATTGTTAATAATTGTACAAACAATATCCAACCTTACAAAATCCCATGAGTTGGCAACACTGACTGTTAGTGTAATATCTACTATTTTACAAAGTTTAATTATGTGTAACCTCATCAGAGATATAGGAAAAGGATACAACGTTTGTAGGAAAAAGCAAGTAAGTCTTATCATTTTTAAAATTTACAAATTTAGCAACAAATGTTCTTGCATCTTTTCGCCAAACTGCATTAATTTCGAGTAAAATTGAATGTTATGAAATCTTCAAGAGTCAAAAGTTTAATTTAGAATTGTTTAGTATGTCAGTATCTCACAAACGATATGCAATATTGAAGTGAAATTATTATTACTTGTTTGTGATCAAAATAGAATTTTATTCACTATTAGTTTAGTAAGCGGTACTATGCTACACTGTGGCATTGCTGATATTTACTAGTGCCACTACCTGTATTGAGATTATTATACGTATGACATTGCTTTCTTAAATTTAAAAAATCTTGTAAAGTGTCAGATTTAATAGATCATCATGAATAATGTTAATAAATGTTTTTGCTTGTAAAATCTTACAGAGGTAGATTTCAATCTTCAATCTCTAGGCAAAGAGTTTTGACTACATTTTCTCATTTATACAGAGTGATCAAGAAACGTGAAATGTAATCTTACTCAATTGCTTTTAATGGAGAACACCCAGTATATTATGGTTTTTTACTATCCTCTGATTACAGACGTGTAAATCTTACCCTTACCCCCATGACGTCATCAATTTCTTTTTTAATGGCAACCCCCATTTTTTCTTACAGATTCCGATTCTCTTAAAAATTCTGTGTATGGCAAACATACAATTATGTTAGTGGGATAACTAGGAACACGATTTGGTGGAGGAGGGCAATTGCATTGTCTCAGAGATGTCGCTTTATTAATAACTTTTGTGTTATCTAGTTATTAGTCGTAATAAAATGTTGGCTGATCGAAATAATACTGATACACAATAATCATCAAAGTAGGTAAATTAACAGTTGATGAATATTAAAAAACAATGAATTTTGTAATTGACATTTCTGAGACCTTATAAAAAAAATGGGAGTTGGAATAAAAAAAAAATTGAAGACGTTATCGGGAGTAAGGGTGGGGGTAAAGCAAAAATGAAAATCATTCGAAAAGATGCCTCATCCTCAGATGCACAGAGAATTTTTTATTTAAAGCGTTTTACAGCTGGCGTTCGCACTGTATGTAATAAATAGGTTTGAGTGATCAAGGATTTTGTGTTTTCGAGGTTTGAGTTATCAAAGTTTGACTGTTCATATTGATAATTAGAATTAGTAATGCCTTATACCCTGCATAGGCAAATAATGTGATTGATAGGTATTCAACGGAATTTGTCAAAGTTGGCTAGCTTCTAAGACTTCTATCTTTTCTATTAATCTTTTTTATGATGGGAGTTAAATTCCAAACAGTCCAGTTGAAATAGGGCGAAGAATTGTGTTTCCATCAAGGATTACTAGTTTCAGTTGGTATTATAGATTATTATTATTATATTAGTCACCAGAAAACTGGAAACAGACCTTGAGGACGAGATGAATGATGTATCTCTATTTGAATAGGATAAATTAAATTAATACAGGATTTGTAGCAACTGGGAAATGTCAAAGAATTTGAATGATATTTATGAAACCAGAAGAATTTTTATGGATTAGAAGTATAATTTCCATCTCAAATCGCCATCTAACATACCCTACAAATTTGTGATTAATACAGTAAATAAGGAGATTGAACTATGATGATATTTAGTAATCCTTCATGAATGAAGGTAAAAACTGAAGTTGTAAGATATCAAATCTTCTTTTAATTGAGAAATATTTGAATTTATTCCTCTTTGTCTATGTAAAGGCCACCAGTTAATGAGTCTGGTGCATTATGATATTGAGGTTATGTTCAACTTGTGTTGAGTTATCAGAGCCAACAATTGAGAATTTACAAGAGAAACTCTTAATGTTTGAAACACAGAAACACAAATAATTATTCTTATCACTAAAATAAAAAATAATGTGGTATTTAAGAAAGATCTTATTCTAACTAATGCGACAGAAAACCATACCTACCAATAGGCTAATCCACCCAAGTGGTATAACAGTGATAAGACCTGCCACACATACACTTTACATAATGTAAATGGCACAAAAAGAGCAAAGCCACGCTGGACGGATGTGAGTTTGAGCCTGGAATTGGGAAGAGATCTTTCAGGTCTGAGATCGAATTCACGGGGTCATATGATTTTAGTAGGTGGTGC
>VTPC01090256.1:450347-490806 GCA_011009095.1 Ignelater luminosus | reverse complement strand
ATAAGACCTGCCACACATACACTTTACATAATGTAAATGGCACAAAAGAGCAAAGCCACGCTGGACGGATGTGAGTTTGAGCCTGGAATTGGGAAGAGATCTTTCAGGTCTGAGATCGAATTCACGGGGTCATATGATTTTAGTAGGTGGTGCTTGCTTAGTTTTTTGCTCAAGAAAACATAGTATGTACAAGTGTTAAATGTCAGTACAGTGATCTATCTATATCTGAAACTGTGATGTCACTATTGCACTTATTTTATTTGTAACTAAATCTAGTTTATTTGAGTTTGACTCTTAGTTCTTGTTTAGATGACATTTTTGTTTTTCTTTTAGATGAAAAAACAAAAATGCATGGTCTTGATAGTTTAATAGAGTATTATCAAGAATCACCCCATGGTCTAGGCGATGAAGGTATAAGACTCACAGAACCTTGTAAAGGTGAAATGCCACCCCATGATACACGCAGACATGGCCGTACTAATCTACTACACCGTGCTACAAGTCAGGGTAATTATAAAGTAGTGTCAGAATTACTTAAAACTGGTTACAGACATGAAGCTAAAAATCAAGATGGGCAAACAGCGGTTCATATAGCGAGTATGAAAGGAAAAGATGAGATATTGCTCAAGTTAATCAATAAAGGGGCAAATGTAAATTCTCGAGATACTGCTGGATATACACCATTACATGTAAAGTGTTACATTTATTCGTTTTTGAAAAAAGGAGTAAATTTCCCTTTTTTAGTATGCATGTCAAAATAATCGTCCCAGTACTGTAAGACTTTTGGTTCAAGTAGGTAAAGCTAATATTCAGGCACGTAGTACAGAAAATGAGCATGTACCGTTGCATGAAGCTGCTAGTCATGGGCATAAAGATGTTGTTCAAGAATTGTTGAGACTTGATGCACCTGTAAATCCAAGAACTAAAGACAGTTATGTACCTGCAGAACTAGCAAAAATGAATGGGCACTTAGAGTGTGCGGAAATATTAGGTAAATACCATCCAGTGAATTTAGAACCATAAGTTGTAAAATACCAAACGAAGTAGACCAATGGTGAAAAATTCGGGTGCTGCAAAACACAACCAAACTAAAATAAGGCATTGATATTGAATGAATTAACAAAGATCTTTGACTTGTCTTTTTTACACTTTAGAGTGATCAAAAAGCTGAATGTTCATATTCATACATGCAAATATCCGTTTACCAACAAAGCTAAAGTTGCCAGACGGGATTGTCCGTATTTGACGTCCGTTTTTAGCGTCCCGCATTATATTTCCAAGAACAAAAGGAGACCTCCCGTGCCGGCTTTGAAGCCTAAGGGGAACCCGCGTGCTCTTTTCGGAACCTCGTGTCTTCAGAGCCGAACGCGTCTGCAATAGAAGGCATTCATGAATTTGTTGTTGCTTTCTTGTACTGTCCCATATTTGTTCATAAGAAATCTGGCAACTGTAAACAAGGTATGACATTGGAGCACATTAAACTGAGACAATTTGCTGAAAAATATTAAATATTTACAGACCCAACTCAAAATCTAGTTGAGCAGAAAAGGATAGTAAAATGAAGAATGTGGTAGATCTGTGGTGTTGATTTTACAACTTATGGTTATATATTTGATGGATTTACTTGATTAACATGTTAAGCAGACTTGATTTGAAAATTAATAATTTAATGTAACTTTAGAAAATTACAAAACTCCAGCGCCAAAAACAAAGAAAAGCCAGTGGTATCATGGAACTTTAGATAGACAAGAAGCAGAAAGTCTTATTAGAAACTTTAGTAATAAAAATGGAACATTTCTGGTTCGTTTTAGTGATAGAAATACGAGAGCAAACGTTTTAACATTATTGAATGAAGATTTGTTTTTCAATTATATAATACGTAAACAGGTTTGTGTAACACTCTTTATTTGAGCTTTTTGCATTGAATTCATTTTAGGGTAAATATTTATTTATTGATGATGGACCATTATTGAATTCCTTGGAACATATAGTAGAGTATTATAGTTTTATATCGGATGGTTTACCGACAGTTTTGAAAACTCCTGTTCCACCTAAACCAAAGCCGCCTGTTCCAGAAGTATGCAAAGTTCAAATTTTAATAATAGTAATTTGTGTAATTTAAGAATCTTGCAGTTTTCAACTATGCCAAGACCAAAACGAAAGATTTTAAGTTCTGCCAGATCCGTACAAGAAATTCCAAAAGTTGAGGAACCAAATACAATGGATTTAAATAATTTGCCTAGTCATCTGAGTAATTTATCTTTTTCAGCTGATATAACTCCAATATCTGTTAATAACAACAATTATGTGACTGACTCGAGCGATGATTTTAATAGAAGAGAAGACTACATTCCTTTAGAAAATTTAAAATTAGGAAAAGTTATAGGAGAAGGAGAATTTGGGTCGGTATTAAGAGGTATACTATGTTTGTCTTGATGTTCAAAATTTATAGTTTATAAATTTAAGGCATATACATTAAGAATGATCACGAAAGAATTGATGTTGCTGTTAAAACTTTACGAAATGAGCACATAGAAGCTAATAGAGGAGCTTTTCTGAGTGAATCCCAAGTTATGATGAAGCTCAATCACCATTGCATCGTTCGTCTCATAGGTCTTTCCCTTGGGCCTCCTCTACTAATGGTTCAAGAATTAGTTGCATTAGGTTCAATGCTCTCATACTTAGTGCAGTACAAAGAACGTATTAAACCAGACTATGAATTTAAGATTTGGGCTGCTCAGATTGCATGTGGTAAGCAAAATTAAAATATTACTTTGTTCTTATATATTTATATCTAACACTGTCCTTGCATTACTTTGGAAATATTTTATTAACGTGAGTATTATTATGCAAACTTAATAATCATCTTCATCACATAGTATTCTTTTAATTTGTTTAGGAATGAAGTATTTAGAAGAGCAGAGGTTTGTTCATAGAGATTTAGCTGCGAGAAATATTCTGTTGGCATCACAGCATCAAGCTAAAATTAGTGATTTTGGATTATCAAGAGCTTTAGGAACTGATCACGAGTATTACAGGTACAATTAAATATTGATTTAAAAATGACAAAATCATATTTCTTTCTGTGCAATCAGGGCAATGCAAGGTGGTAAATGGCCTCTTAAGTGGTATGCACCAGAATCATACAATTATGGAACTTTCTCGCATGCCAGTGATGTATGGAGTTTTGGTGTGACATTGTGGGAGATGTATACCTATGGAAAACAACCATATGGGGATCGAAAAGGATCCGAGGTTGCTTAGGAAATCAAGATAAATTGCTATTTACTCAAGTGTCTTGTTTTCTATAGGTGATCTTAGGAGTAGAAAATGGTGAGAGGCTGCCATGTCCGGCTGATTGTCCCAATAAAGTGTATGATACAATGTTACGATGTTGGGCGTACGATGCAGAATTACGACCAACTTTCAGTGAATTATTAGAGACTTTTTCTTCAGATACTGAATATATGAACATTAGAGAGCTGATAGCTGAAACTAATCTTAGTTGATTTTTCAGTGTTTGAAGGTATTTTTTTTGTTAAGTGCAAATGTCACAATAGCGGAGTGTGTGCCATGTGTCAAATGTCCTTGCTTTGATAAGTTATTTTATCATAAAACTGTTGACTGTGACATTTGAACTGTAGTTTCAAAGTTTATATTTGTTTATACAATTTTACTGTAAAACAGCATTTAAGCTTGTAATATTTCCAAGTATTTTTACATTGTACGAATGTTCGTGGTTTATGCATTTATTATTATTTTTTAATTGTCATTAAATGTACTACATGTTCTAGATGCATGCCCAACATAATATTTTATATTATATAATGCAAAGTTCTAAATTTTATCATTCCATTTTATACATTCTGTACTATGTTAAACAATAAATTTTATTTTATCAATTTCTTTATTTAATCATATAAATAATTATCACAATATAAAAATACACGAAAAATAAATTAATTAAAACCTCCTGACCCTATGCTACTACTAAAAATATTTTTTCTCAATGGGACTGGAGTTGTATCACAAACCTCGAAAGAGTCCGACTGCACAAGTGGACAATCATACAAATCCTTTATTCTGCGATTTCGTATTATACTGCTTCTACGAGGAATTCGTTTTTTTTTATGAGTGTTGCCTTCAAAAGTTTTTGCAGCTACAACACAAGCTATTATTAACCCAAGCGATAAACCAAAGACAAACGGTGTAATTAAAGCTAAAACTGGAGATAGCTCAATAATTTCTAAAAGCAAATCTTTTTTAACAAAAATTGTTTCATTTGAACATGTGTTGATAACAGTCTGATTATTCTTTTCTGTAACATCTTCATAAATCCAGGAGTTCTTAGGATCTTCCGTTTCCAATTCTGGCATTACTACCATTCGCTGGAATTTCTCATCTGGGGGTGTTTTAGGAACTTCCAAGCAGATATCTGTACGTTTTATACCTTTGCTTTTGCAGTAGTTACCAAGTTCTTTCATAACATCATTACAATGCCATGTATTGTTTGCAAGATTTAGCACTCTCAAATTTGATAAAGGTTTCAAAACGTTAACATTAAGTTGTATCAGGTTATTCTCGGAAAGATTCAGAATTTCCAGACTGGGTAATTTAGAAAAAGCATCTTCATGAATATCAGTTAAACTACACTTGCTAAGATCCAGTATCTAAGAAATATAAACTTTTAAAATCTTAGTACTTGTAATCTTTTATTTATTTACCTTAAGAGACTTTGATTCCAGTATAGGTTCTTCACGAAATCTTCTTAAGTTATTTCTTTGAAAATATAATTCTTCTAATGTATGTATATTCCAAAACCAGTTTTCCAAAAAGTACTCTATGTTATTGTAAGATAAGTCTATAGTTTTTATGTGTGTCATATCAGCAAAAGCATTCATATGTATTTGGCCAATTTTGTTGTGTGATAAATTTAAAAGCTTTAAAGATGTTAAATTTAAGTCCTAAAATTAACAAGTAATTTAATGCGCAAATTCTTTTTTTGTTCGTGTACTTACAACAAAAATATGGTCACTTAGTTCATGTATTTGATTATATGATAAATCTAGCAGTTCAACTTGAGGTGGAATATCAGCATCAACACCTATTAAACTTCGATTTGTGCATGTAGCACGTCGGTATTTTTCAAAAATATCACATTTACAATGGGTAGGACATTGTATTATTTTGGATTCAATGCTAATATTGTGTATACTAAATATCACAAGAACTAGTACACAAAATTTGTTCATGTTGAATTTTACTAAAGTAATACTATATGTACATTAAAAAGGTTGTTAGGAGCGATATATCATTATCAATGATAAGGAATGATAAGAGCTGCATTACCTATGACAATGATTCATTCAATGAATGTTTAATTTAGATTATATACATATGAAAAACGTCAGAAGGAAAATCCAGAATGTTTTTTAATGAACTCACCAATCTACAAACAGATGTACATACATAAATATTGCAACATTTATATAGTTTTAAATAATTAGCATGAAACTTTAGTAGATTAAATGATGGAAGGCTGTAGAGGTCATTGAAGTATAAGACCACACATGTAATGAACAGATGACATTTCCTAATTGTTTTGACCAGCATGTCTGATAAGTAAAAAAAAACACGGATGCATAATATATGGAAAAGTTTTGATAATCGATATTTTTGAATCTCAATAACAATAAGTAATTCAAAGAGACACTTATCTGCTAATATTAATTAAAATAACAGATGGTAACAAACACCTTATATCTGTTTTTTAGAATAGAGTTATCTTCAGTAATATTTTTTCACAGATAAACTAGAAAAAATATCCTTGGCAACAGTTCATTTACATGTTTTTATTTGTTTATTAAATTAGAATACCTAATGAAAATATATGGTATATACTGACATGGGTTTCTTAAATTATTTCTAACATAAAACTTTATGCGATAAGAAAATCTATTAATCTTATTAACCTTGGATATCTTTTTGATTAGGCACGATAATATTTTTTATTAGGAATTGCTAAGTACTCAAAAGTAGTATAATTTATTCAATTATTTGATCTAACTTGTACTAGGCACATGACCACCAACCAATCGACTAAGACATTAGACGTTTTTAGTATGACACCTATTAAATTTTGCACAAATGTCAATATCCACAACATAAAAAACTCATGCAAAGTTTTTCTTCTCTAGTCTTGTAATTCTTAAGACACCTACAGTAATCTCTAGAAAAAATAGGAGAAAAGTGCTATGCCGCTGTTTAAAAAAATGTCGATGACGTCATTACTTTTTCCAATACCACACTGTATGCATGATCAAAATACTCAAGTAAGCAATTAAAATACCACTATTTTTATTTAATATTCTGTTAGAGCATCTCTTGTAGGTCAATTTATATAAAAAATGAGGATGGAGTTTCTGTGCCTTTTTTTAACACTGATAAAATAATATCTGGAATACCTGTAGATATTCTGATTGATATAGAAAAAAAATTTCATTCGTACATGTTACATAGTTGTCAAGATATTAACTTTTTTTTCTCTAGACTACACTACAAAAAGGGACAGTTGCAAAGCTGTTTAACTCAAACTTTGATGTAATAAATCTTAAAAACTACAAGGGCTAAAGAAGAAAAATTCTGTATGATTGTTTATGTTGCTGGTATTGGTATGTGTGCAAAGATTTATAAAAATTTGTGAATGCCATTGCCTGGTTGAACTGACATGGATTTATCCAATACAAGATTAATCATTTTATTTGGAAATAAATTACTACTTACTCATGCATTCTTACTTTTATGTGTATTAAGAGGCATTAACTTTAAGTCACTTTGATTTTGTCGAATATTCAAGCTTTCAAAGCTCAACTCAAGCTAAAGCTCTCGAACTACCGGGACATCGAAAATTCTCGGAAGCCACGTGACCACGAAATTTACTGTTGGTTAGGCAACACATCTTGCACTATTGGCAGCAGTTTTGTTGTAATAAAAACTATGTAGTTTTCCAGTGGCGTAGTATTGGATATAGGATGAAACTACTTAAAAATTTAAGTATTTAAAGATAATTATGTATAAAATTGGAAAATTAAGAAATGACAACATATTGAAGATATTTTTAAAAACAAGAATTAGATAAGGCCCAAACAATGCTGATGTAGCTGTTCAACGAGAGCTTTTTATTTATTTTTTCAATTTTATTAAATTTTTAACTGTCCACCATAAAGAATTTTTCATAAATAGATAAATATGTAGGTAGGTAAACAATATTTGAAGTTCAAACTCGTTTAGATTTAAAACTAAATAATAGGAGTATTTATTAATGAATCTTTCTGTATAGTTATGCACACATAAATGGTATACATACTCAATCATCAAGAATCATTAAACCTTGAATTTTATATTAAAAAAATAATTTATCAAAACCACTTTGGTAGCCGTCTTAACACAATCGCGTTCTGGGAATAATTAAAGACTAATAATTGACATGTAATTTTTATTTTCTGGAATTAATGTAACATAATACTTAGAACTGGGTATGGTAGATAACAAAACTAAAAATCGCAATTATTTCAGCTGCCATAATTTATTTATAAAGTAATAATTCAATATGTTTCTCTAAACATAATCGAACTCTATTTGTTATACTATGTAAAACTGAAACTAGGGTTTCTGGTGATATATCATTAAAAAACAATGGACCGTAGATCAAGCGTCTTGACATCGCAACCCATAAATCAACCTTCTGGGGATGCAAACTTGTTTCTTCATAATTGTAGAGATTCTCTGTGGCCCAGGCTCTGTAATCTTGGCTGTTCACATAGCCCAACAAATGAAGCCATGCTTCATCAGACTTAAATGTAATATTTAATATGTCATCATTGGTCAAGTGTTGCATAAACCACTGACAGTATTGGACTCGTAACTGACGACCATGCGGAAACAGTTCTTGTATTACAGACACTTTATAGGGATACATCCGTAGCTTCTATTTTAATGAAACTTGGCAACTTCCATATGAAATTCCCGTGAAAAAAGTTGTTGGTTAGACTATGCGGTTTAAAATAGTTTAAATTGTTTAATGACATGTATTTAATTGCTTCAGAAATAAATAGCAATGCCAGATTTTTTATTCAAGTTTACTAATAAAACAATTAAGTTACTACAAGTGATAAATAATTCAAAGTAGCATTTTTATGCTTTTAAAACATAGATAAAGCAAAACATAATATTTGTTTAATGCAAATATATTCCTACTTGTTTTAGTATCGCATGTCGGATCTGCATGTCCTTGAGAACTTCCTCAGTTAATACGGTTGGTCTACCAGATGATTTGCCTTGCAGATGCAATGTGTTTCTTCGAACCGCTTAAGTATGGCATGTCCACGACATACAAATGCATCATAGTCGACTTACACTTCAGGAAAAGCTTGTTTAAATTGTTCAATACAAGATTGTAACGAGTAAATCCATGAACCATCACCATTCTGTGTCCCACTTCGATAGTGAGCCATTAAAATAAATTTTTCTTGTTCGCTTGTAAAAGGCATCGCAAAAACGTAACCTTCCAAACTGAAATAATTATGCAGTTTTAAAATTTATTATCATAGTTTGAATGCGTTAAATCTAACTTACTTCGATTAACTCACAAAGAGCAGACTGATCTTCAAGTAGAACCAAATAAACTGTAAAAAACGCAAAACAAAGAGACAACAAGAAATCACGGAACGTGTGCACGCCAATGTAATTTTAGGGTAGAAATGTACTCGTAATATGGCCAGTCGAAAAATAAAATTTCGCGCCACTTTCAAATTAGCGGTCACGTGGCTTCCGAGAATCTTGGATGTCCCGGTACAGTCTTTTCTTTAAATGGACTTTTCGAGTTCGCATCGACGGACTAATATAGGTATGATTTATAAATACAGCGAAGAATGTAATGACTTACCTTTTAATAATATAATACACTTTTTATCTCAGCTTATAACTATGTTTATTTTGCTCTCACATATCTTCATATTATTTGATTTGGTGACTGAAGCAAATATAAATAATGAATTCACTTAGACAGTTGTTAGGTGCATATTTAAATGAGGTATATCTCATTAATTGTAAAATCTTTACTGCCTTAATTTAATGCTTTGTAGGTAAAGTATATGAAATCATCTTTTTGTTTATCTATCGGTTGTAATTAAGTAACTGAATAATACCTTGTGACTTTGTTTTGTATTAAGTATCTATATTTCTTCGAGAAATTATGCAATATTTTTCTATCTCTGGATATTCTTTGAAATTTCTTTATTATTAATTCAGTGTATCCATATAAAATACGCTGCTTAATAATTCTTTACACTTATGAGGTGCAAAGCAGGTGATACAAAAAGGAATAATTTATAAGATGCTACATTTGATGCTTTTAATCTCAGGTTTTCTTGTTGTCTCGTCTTTGTTACCATGTAGAGCTTTTAGTTAATATATGAATCTTCTTAAATTCTTCGATTTAAAATCTTTACAGTAGGTAAGGTGTATGTTATGGAAAATAATACAAAATAGAGAATATAGAAAGGAAACTGTGCTGAAAGGTTCTAATGGTGTTAACATCAAATAAGATAAGTATAGTGATAACAGATGGGAAGGCATTCATGTTGATTATATTGTTTGTTAAAATATTAATTTTATTAACAATTTTATACATTTTCACATTCACAGTGACAGTAATGTGTTTAGAAATTAAATCTTAATAAATTTCTGCTTTTAAAAAAATGTACCATTTAATACAATTATCTAGTTTAAAGAATCTCATTGTAATATGAAGCTTTCAAGGTTATGATAGTACAAGTTAAATAATATCAGGTATAGATGTAGCCTTCCATACGATACTGACTACCGAAAGAGTTTTAGAGTATAAGAATAGAAGATAACCAAATGTTAGAAATATGCTTTATAATAAATAAGGTGTACTATCAAAAATTTGCTTATTTTATGTAACTAAAATATGAAAGAAGGTATACTTTCAATACAATTAAAATTGTGTTTTAGTACAATATAAGGTATAACACTTATAATATGTTACTTAATACGCAATTCTGTGCATTCTAAAAAATTCTTTGGTAATTTATAATATCTCATGGAGTACTAACATGCATATACCAAATTATATTTAAATGGTTGACCTGCATCAAAAAAGAACATTCTTTGTGAGAAGTTTTACAAATAAATTAGTCATAGAATACTTTATACATCTTAATCTAGAGTAATCCAAATCTTCTTTATTATTAAAATTACATGAAAACCAATATCAGAATTCTCACTAGTGCTTTATCCAGAAATGCCATGTCTAAAAAACAAATTAAAAAATGAAGCTGCTGCAAAAGTTGTTTTTATGAGGTGGTACTTCTTGATGCGTCTCATTTGCAGAAATGATAGTTATATAGATGTTTGATGTTATTTTAATTCTAAATATTCTTAAATAATTTTATACACTTTAAAATACATTCAGATTATAACATTAAAACATTAACAGACATTTAAAACAAATAGAAGAATGTTAAGTGTAGGAAATATAGTTAATAAAAAGACCATACTTCGGATTATGTATCTCAATATACTTTAACTGCAGCAAATATTTGTCAAGCAGCGTATGGTATACAGAGAAATAAGAGATCCCAGTGTTAAAGTTAGAATAAATGTTACTTATTATACATTGAATACAACATATTTTATACTGTTTATTAAGTAAACATGACAAGTATATGTTATATACTATATATTAACTATCACAATATTGACAATCTTTCTTGCACCTGTAGATTCACATCTTCATGCAAAAATTTGCAAAATTATCAATAACTAGACATAATACATCCAAGTGTTATTGTTTGACAGTTATATTTATTCATAACAATTATTACTAAGCAAGTATCAGATCTGTTCTACAGTCTAGGTCAATTTAATCAACCTGAAAACAGTTTTCCTTTAAACCCTATAAATGTAAAACAGTTCTGGTCACATAAAAAGAGCTAATAAAACGTAAAACTTTATTTATACCGACGTAATGACAACAAGAATTAAATCATTTTTTATCCTTAATAGCTAGATAGGTAACATGTGAATGCATTAAGTAAATGTTAAATAATGTAACATTAATTTTCACAAATTGTATTCTAATTTCATGTTAGGTACTATTTTTCAAAGTATAACAAACTTTACATTTATGTATTTATGTTAGTTACATCATACAATATTTACTTCGATACTTGACAATGAAATCTGTGATGATCAAAATTTATTCTTTACATAGCTAAGTTGATGCATTGCGTTCTTTTTATTATATTAATTACTATCATCTGTTTTTACTTTTAATTTTAATTGAAAACTGTGAATTTACAAATGCATTTGTTCAAATGAGCTGTTAAAAGTCTGGTCCATTTTAAGGAAATATTCAAATTACTATTATTATTATTATTAATATTATTATTTTATTATTATTATTATTATTATTTTCTTTTTTAGAAACTTCTAGAAACGTTAAAAATTCTCTGAAGCGACAACATTACAACATAAAGCTATTATTTGAAGAAAATGTCTTTCAACAGCATGCATACATGTTTCTTAAATATGAAACATTTGAAAAAGTATGTTTTTCTAAAATGAAAAACTTTTATCAATATATTTATATCTATATGTTCTAAGTAATAAGGAGGTAAGTATCACTATTAGAAACAAAAGGACCACGTTTGGTCCAATTTCCTATTACCAAAACTTAGATCAACAATAACGCTTTCAAATCAAATTATTGTTAAATTACAATATAACTGTTTTTGAGGTTATAGATTATATTAAAATGGGAACGATTTAAATATTATTAGCCAGGAAATAATAATATAGTAAATATAACAAGTAATTATTTTAAAGAAATTGATAATAAGGTTATCGGTAACTTATGATGAATATTTTGAAAGTAATATTTTTGAATAATATTATTTTAGTTGTCGTTAACGTCACTTTAAGTATAATTAATTAAAAGATCAGTATTGTGGAAGGGCAAGAACCTCTACACGCTGTGGTTAGGTTAAGTTTGATAACCTCCATCTTACTATGTTATAACTTTTAATCATCCTCAAATTATAAAATTTCCTTATCTCGCAATTTTTTAGATTATTATAAATCAAAAGTAAATCATAAATCGTTTCGATGCATAAAACTCGACGGAACTATTTTTAAAATACAAAAATAACTCGTTATTGCCAGTTAGCTGAGTTAGCATATTATTCTATCTACCACAAAAAACAAAATTTAAAAACGGGCACTATATTATTATTATTATTTTATTCTAAGATCCTGTTTTTAACTAAAAATAAAAATAGTTTATAATAATTACTCAAATTCAAAATCAGTACTTTTGTCTGTCTTGTTACCATTCCTATTTTACTTTCTCTCTCTCTAACTCATTCAATTTGCGGTATATCTCTTTTTATACCTTTCATTTTATTTTTTCTCATCTTGTATTTTAATGTATTGGCTATCATTGAGGTGTGAAATCCGTTTAATTTGACTGTTGTCTCTTTTAATTATTATTGCTTTTGATTATGATATTGATCCTGCTAGCATTCTTAACATCTTTTTCGTTATTTATATTAGCAGTTCAGAGAATGAGTTTCTTACGTACTTTATCTCTATTAGAGGAATTTAATAAACTCAAACAAAACACAGGATCTAATTTCATGTTGAACATATAAATGTAGAAGTCTACTTGATAAACGATCTCCTTGGTTTTGTCCAAATAAGACCAAGTCAGTGGCTTTCTAAACTTGTTGCTAAATATTAGTCATCTCTACCAGCTTGTGTGCCACGATAAAAAATATATATCTGCAACACTTAGACACAACAGACACTGTTTTTTTTTACAGCAAGACAAAGTTCATTAAATCGCAAATCCCAACTTTTGACTTGTAATAAAAAGTCCGGTATGGATTATAACAAAAAGATCTTATCAGCAAATATCTTTGATTATATGTACATAATCAAAGGCAAAAATAAATAACTTGTAGAAATCTTTGGGGCACATAGGGAGATAGATTTGAAGGGTTACATCCAGGTCAAAAGGATTGGTTATGAAATGAGTTTATATGTATGTAATCACTAACTCCCCTCGTTTCAGTTTACCGATACATAAACTCTAAGAGGTCTGCGATATTTACAGGGTAAATCATATTTTAATGTGGATTGTGCAAAGAAAATCGGTATTATGGCCAGCTTGTTTGCCTGATCTAAGGCTTTATATCCTCTTATTTAGTTTAACGGTTAATGGAAAAACATTTATCATTACCATTTATTTCTAAAAACAAAACACAATCATTAACTTCGACGGACACACACGTACGCCTTTAGATGTTTTATTGAAAGCTTAATACTAGTAAATTCTTTCATGGTGTTCTATTTCAAAGTAATGAATTTGAACACTCATACTTTATACAGGGTGTTTTTAAATTGCATGGAATAAACATAAGGACGCTGTTCTACGGCAAAAAATTAAAAGAAAACCTAAATAAAATCTTTTCCGGAAACGTTCCCCCGTGGAGCTACGCTGCCTTAATATTGTACTAAAAAGGGTAATTCTATCAAGGCCTTTATTGGGGTTTAATTTCTAGAAACTGATTTTGTTGCAAAAGTGGTTTCGGAGGTATGGGGCTGCTTTAGTCTCCAGAACCTTTTTGTCTACAGATGTGTCTAAAATTTAATACAGTCATTACATAGCCTATTTTATTTGGAATTTCTTAATTATTTTGGTAAATATGCAGATTTTCTGAAAAAACTCCAAAAACCATTAGGGTTCAGGTACATTCTTGAATACAACATTGAGAACTCTCCAAACACTTCTGGGACTAAGACAGTTTTAACTACAACTAAAGACCTTGATAAGTAATGCATACACACCAAATCTCATTACTGTACTACAAACTGTTGCGGAGTTATTTATAAAAAAAAATATCTTTTAGCAAAACTTTAAGGCAGCGTAGCTCCACAGGTGGGCGTTTTTCGCGTTCTCTCAGCTGATGAACTTTCTTAGCTAAGACTATTTTGAAAATCGTGAAAATCTTGAGAATTATTTGTATTTATTACCTTTACCGGACTTATGATATGGTTTAAAACAGGTTATTCAGTAAAATCAAGAATAAATAATTGTTAGAAACAAACAGAAAATATTTCTACAGGACACGGACACATCCCAGTTTTTGGATGTTTTGCTCGTAAAATAAAATATAATCTAAAATGAGGTTCTAGAAAAAGTTTATAATGTGTGTACACTTACTGAGAAGGTACAACAAACATTGTAGCACTAGCGTTAAATAAAACCAAACCTTCTATCAATAATCTACCTCAATGGTAATCAAAAATAAGTTGAGACAGTATAATAAAAATGCTTTTGTAACAACAAGATTGTGTCAAAAAACACTGTCTTGTTACATGTCAGAACGTGAGATTCTATGCATATTTCTACAATAACTTCAAATGACCAAAATGTAACTTGTGTGTGTTTCTTTCCCTGTATTCTTTTATGGTGGAAATTCAACTACTATGAACGTGAAGAACAACAAAGTATTTTATCAGGATGATTGGTTAAATTAAAGTCTACTAAACGGATCACTTCCACTAGGGAAGCAAGACAAACTTTTTTGATGGATGGCCAAACGAGAAAAAGAAAAATTCTAGACGGTCCAACCTATTACATTTGCAAGAAAATATACAGATCTACATATTTTATTTTATATTTATTTTGCTTTTCGATGCTCTAATTTTGATCCTTTGTATGATGGCGTGTACAAAAAGCGAAACTTTGATTGATTTTTCAAAAGTTTTTCATATTTTGGTTCTAACCGGGAAGAGTTAATTCCTAAAAGAGAAAAAAAAATCTGCAAGTATCAATGATTGATCAAAAACAAAAAATGCTTTAATTAGCCACATCTGAACAGAAACCTGCTACTAAACTCATAGGCACAGGAAACTCTTAAGTGTATAGAAAAAACTGTTTGAATCAGGATCACAATAATGAATTACTTGTAAGGTCATCACTCAAACAAGACCATAAAGGCTTAAATCAGTGCGGGACTAATAGACAGTGATAGAGAGAATTAGACTGAAATCTTTTTGATGATTGATTATGATCTAGGCGACAAATCGTATCTTGAACGGTAATTGGCTAAAACAAAAACGTTGAACTAGACATTTTTCTTGCAAACAAAAAAGCAGAACTATCTAATGTATATTCAGATGTGTTGGGAAAAACACAGCCTAAAGCTTCTTGGTACTAGAGCGCTTCTATTTACATTGCTAACTTGTAAAATATTAGTTTTTAAATAAGAATAATCGATTTCATATCTAGGTTGAACAAAGTGATAATCTAAACACCATTAAAGTTGGTCTGACACCAGTACCGTTTATATTTTTATTTTAAATTTTCTATATTAAAAATGCTTAAGATAAAAGTTCAATGAATTTTCTCAATGTTATTAAAAAGTATTTACAGCCAAAAGGGTAATAAAGATGAAGACCAAAAAAACAGTATCGGTAGAATGGGGTATTCAACCATCTTGATGGTTTTTCTGGGACAGACTTTCTTTATATTATTTCTCTCCATAGTTTATAGAAGCATAAAGCAATTAAGACCGCCAAAGAAAGATTTTCATTGTTATGTTTATTTTTCATTTTGCGTCAGTATTCTTTATCATTTCAAGTTTTTTTGCTGAGTTGCGTAAACCATCTTTGTAATATTTTCATTGGCTCTTATTCAATAGCGCTTATTCTTATTTGAATGTTACAGTAATTTATGAATTGTTTAAATTGCTAACTATTTGATGTTCGTACATATTTCCAGCTCAAAGAAGATATAGTATTGGGTGTCTGGAAAATGTATCAAGATCGTTATTTGAGATTCTGATATCAGAAGGAAGAAATACTTGGAAGAACTTTATCAGTTTTAGATGGGGCTTAGAATTACAGCTTTGAGTGTTACCGGGCATAACTAAAAACATTTTAATAATCAACATAGTCAGGAATTCCCAAAAGCCCAAAATCTCGAGCGTTCTAATTACCGTTCCTGTGGAAAATTTGAGAATCAGTTGTCTTGGTGTTATTAATGAATAATGATATATGCGCACATAATTAAAATCGCGCTGGATTAAGTATCAGATACAATACAGGTACCATTCTCGATACAGCAACGTAACTTCCCATAGCGTTTATATGTTTAGGTTAGGACTTTTAAAAAGTCAGGGCAGATTTATATTCTTAAAATCAATCTGTTGCCATACCGGTGGGGCTTTGAGTCTACAGTATATCCAGCCAATTATAACCACTCCAGCCAAGACGTGCCTCGATTGGTTGTGATTACCTGGAGTATAATTCTTTCTGAGCTAGGTTTAAGCGTTTTCAAATCAGATTTGTTAGACTAGACTAGACTTATCTGCATTCATTCCTCGATCTACCGAGAATCAAAGGAAATAGGAGACCACTTCTGTCCGAGTTATGTTATGGTTATCACGACAGTGTTAGAATCGTATCATTCCATTTTATCATATCTTCTTTATTATATTTGTCTCAGCAATAGTGCTCAAGTTTTTTACAGTTCTAGGTTAATGGTGGCTCAAAAGCTACATTGTTCGACAGTCTGAGCTTATTTTAATTGCTATAGAACTGCACTCTTAGATATTGCTTGGAGTTTGATATGGTTTGCGATTGTCAAATGAATAAAACTTAATGAAATCGGTTTTTAACGCAAAATTCCAGGTGTGCCAAAAATACCTAAAGAAGTCTTCATTAAAAATGGTTGAGAAACATTGATGTAGAAATGAAATTGGAAATAAAAATCGAGTGGCTTTCGAAATTCATTCAATTTCAAATTGAATGTAAAAATATACATAGTGTTGTATTAAAAATAAACAAGTTAATGTCATTTTTAGTTGAACCGGATGAGTGAAAATGCGATTTTTGTGCCAGATAATGCAAACTCACGCATACTGCTATAAACTATAATGATTGACTATTAATTATTGATCTTATAAGTATAGGACGTACTTTAAATTTATGGAAAAACTTCTAATCTACTAATTTATGTAATTTCTTCACAGTAATCTAAATGAAATGTTAGGTATTTGAAATAGAGAAAATTTCTGTAGAAACTAATTACTCATCTGTGGTAATTTTCCTTATTTCTGCAGCTTAAATTTCCCCTAAGAAATGATCTGCGAATGAAAAAAAAACACAGTACTTTTAATAATCCTGGAAAAAAATAATTTGATAAGAAAATTTTTGGTACTGCATGATACATCGTAATTTACACCGTCATATAGACTTAAATATAACCGTTTACGATAAGAAAAACATATTTGTTAATACCGTTGGTTTGTTTTTCGAATGAGATTTGATAAGCTTGTTGATCATTAGAATTGGTATTAAGGAAAATGGTTATTATTAGATATACACATTAATTTACGACTATACCTTATATAAGTTAATTTTAAAAAATAATTAAATCTCAATACTGTTCATAATACTTATGTATATACAGAGTGTCCACGAAAGCTATCCCCAAACTCATAGAGTAGATTCTATGGCTAACTATAAATATAAACTTGCTATTGTAAATTAAAATTTATTAAAGAGATGATATCTTTTAGTAATAATATTACAAAGAAACAGAAGAAGAATCCTCTGACTACCCACTTTGCCTAAATGCTAGATATTGCAAATCTATCTTATAGCTCTGATTCTAGAAACTTCTTGTCTTATTTCTAGTCATACAACCTACCCTACAAATTTAGTAAACTTTCGTGGACATCCTGTATTTTTAAACATCAACGCTAGTTAGAAGCTAACTGCATTTTCAAGTTTCCTCTAGACACAAAAACGTTAAAATCAACACAACTGCATGTGCTAAGCTTTACAGTTACTAAGCTCAAGTAAATATCTTTCTTTATACTACAGAATAAAAATGGCCCCGAATTTAGCCATTTCCCTTCACAGGATTTCTTCTTTTGTATATACACATATATAATTTATCAAGCCACATGAAAATGTTAAATAGCTAATTGTTCCCAAAAAACAAAAGAAAGTATAACACTATTTTAAACAATTTAACTTTTTTCATCAATTTTGTTCTAAAATTGCAGTTTGGAGTATTAATCAATCTTATTTAGAATTTGACCTTTAAGCTTTAAAAAGTGTGATGAAAGAAAGCTATTACTATCATCATCCATTATAAAACCCGCCAATTTGTCGCATCTGCGTTATCTTGCGTAAATAACATTTAGTAATGGAATTCATTTTGTAATTCTGGTCAAAGTCAGTTTTATTTCCAAGAAAAAGCGGTGAGATCCTCTACACTTTGGAATTACTTGTTTTTGTTTAATATTTAAAAGTTTATAAATAATAAGAATAATCGCAGGCGTAAACGGGGCCACGGGAGTCAAACTTTTATCTTAAACTTGAAGATGTTTTCGATTAGTTACCTAAAATTCAGTGTCTTACAAACGACTCTGACTTTGACCTTATTTTTATTTAACGGTAGTTGCAAATAATTATTGTAACTAAGTACAAACATAAAATAGATGTCGTAATGAGCAAAGATACTTAGGTCTAATCATAATTATTGTATGAGCAGAAGATCACAATATTGTATCAAGGGTGTCTAGGGATTTTAAAAAGTGTTCATCTCTCGAACACCACTGCATTAGTTCTTCTATGGTAACGACACCATCTTTATTAGTATCTATGAGCTGAAAATGATAAAAAAAATTAGTTAAAAAAAGGGAAGACCATTAAGTTAAACTTACATGAAATATTTTTTCTACGTGCTCTTTGGCAGAACTTTCGTCCACTGTAGGATGAGTAGAGCGTCCAAGCATTTCGTAAATACTTGATACAACATCCAACATTTCGGTTTTTGTTATAAGCCCATCACCATTGAGGTCGTATAACCCAAAGATCCACTGCATTTTTTCTTGAACGCTGCCTCTTGAGACTTTTGACAGAATACTTAGGAAGTCCTGAAATATTACTTCGTGTTAGCTTTATATTTTGTATCAAAAAAATGTACAAAGCAGAAACTTATATTTAATTATGTTGCAAAAATAGGATTGACAAATTCTAAGAAAATCATAAAATTTAATTTGCTTAATTGTTAATTTTTAAAGTACGAGTACACTTGATTGAATTTGTTGAAAAAAATCAATATTAGCAATTACGTAATAAATATTACGTATTATTCTTGACGCTGTATTTGTTTATAAACTTATTACGAGATAAGAGCTGCTGATTCATTGCTGGCAATTGGACAAAAATATTTATGACGAAGACAACATTTACGCATGTGTATGTAAATAGTCAAATCAGAGATACTACTACTACAAACAGAGCATAAATAAAAAGTATAAATAAAATGGGATCTACAACTTTATTTCGTAAAGGTTTTAACTTTGGATTCAATGGTGATAATGTGAATTTATATCAAATCTCCTGTAGTAATCTTGTTTGACAAAACATGAGAACCAGCCTGTAATACCAACTATTTTTATTTAAAGGAAGGTAGTTTACCAAATCACGTTTTAGGATAATACCAAGTTTGTGTTGATTTTACAAAATTATCAAAATTGCTTTTCAATAATTTGTTATTCCTTCTGGGTCTTGTAAAAGTTTTTTCATCGAACACACCTGGCGTATAGTTTGACGTCAAGAAACATTCTTTATGTATTCTGACGTGTAGTCATTATCAACAAATTTACATTGTTAAGTTTTACAAAAAAATTCCAACAACATTAAGAGAGATGATGCACTTACAAGTTCAGTTTCTCTATGTCAAACATGCTTGTTTACAATTCTGACTCTTAATTGTACAATTTGCATCTAGAAGTCAAGTGTTTGGTTTATGTTCATGTAACATACCAGTTGTCTGTCCGTTTTCAGCTTAGTCTACCATAAGTGTAAGTAGTAGTTTAATAAAAAAGTCGATGTAAGGAGCTTTTTGTTCTTATTTTGTAAATAAAATAAAATAAAATAAAGGCTCCAAACGTAGAACCAACATATTCGTTATTCATAAACTTAAATGACAAACGCTGATTGCGCAACCCGATTTTTGCTTTTTAAAAATGCAAAGTATCAAGTCTTAATTAAGTTTGCCCAAACTAAAGCTTTATACCACTGACTTGGTGTTTACAGAAACTAATCAATTAATGCCTGTCGTTCATAACTGATAACTATGGTCTGAGGTCTAGGACACCGCACTAAGGTCCTAAAAGAATCTGAGATTTAGTGTTCACGTCAAAATAACACTGGCACGATCCCAAATACAGTGTCGGCGATTCGACTTTTGCGAGACACCGAGAAGAAGAATAAGTTTCTTAACTCAGAAAGCAACTAGGAACGGAATAGATTGAGAAGAGGAACAATAAACATTTTCTACACATGACGCTGTGCAGTGATCATGTTCTTGGCGTTTAGGCAAACTCCTATCTATAAAAATCTGTCGAGTAACAGAATAACAGATTTTTGGAAGATGAGTTACCAATTTAATGAACGAGGACAGAATGTCAAAAGAAATTTCAATTTCAAAGTCTACTACTAAACGTTGCGGTAAGTGTCAAACTATTGCAATCACAATCACTAGTGGTGTTACTATCAAGAGATATGAAACCATGAAAATCCTCAAAAACCAGCGAGCTTGCAAGAATCCGAAAAATCAAGAAGTTAGACCCCTGCAATGACGGAGAAGTCCATGGGGGTTCGGAGGTATTCGAGGATCTTCGAACCTGTAAGAGTTTCCAAAAATCCGCCTTCTTCACTTACAAATGAAGTCTTTTAATACAGTTAGATTAGTAGGAATTTAAATGTAACGTGTTTGTATTAATTTCTTTTAGTCTGAATTTTACAGGCAGGCAGAAACAATGTGTCTTTATACGCCATCTTTGATTTGGATATGACCCATCAAAAGCAATCCACTGATTAATTTATTTCCTTCTGAATTTCTTTACTATTTCTACAAATAACGACGCATTGGAATACCCTGTAGATATTTGTTTCGTATATTCAATCAATTGTTAGTGTAGAAAAATCCTTTATTATATTCTAAAGTTACATTATTAACCTAGAAAGATTCCCTCTACATTTATGAAAACTAGTTTGGGGCATCAACCCTATAAATTATTCATACAAGATATCTTAAATAATTTGATATTTATATTTCCCTTTCCCTTTAAAAACAACATGTTGCTTTCCAAATTACTGAATTAACATCGCTCCGGTGGAAAATTCTCTTGAAAACAAAACAGGAAATATACCTACAGAAATTTCGATGTTTGAATAGTATCCGTGTTTATTTTTTATGCAACGTTGTTTTAACGGTAATGAATACATTCCAAATTATAGAATGTTTTAATGAAATTTCCGTTTTGTTTTCAGAACCTACTTGCTTCTTTCTGTTGTATTAACTTACACGAATGCAATACAAAATTAATACTGACTTCCTTAAAACAATTCTAGATAATGTAAAATTAGATTTAATTCATTTTTAAATTAATTGTAAAATAGACGATGCATATTTAAACAGTTAGTAATGAGTGTCTGTACGGAAATAAACAGACTAAGTTAGGTGTTCTTGTTTAGTATTATAAATCAGTTTTTATGTACGGACCAAACACTTGAATTTAAAACTAGAAATTAAGTGAATAAGAACGTTATACTGGTATCAAGTATGGGATTAAGTATTAAAATCAGTCATTGTAAGTAGAATGATTCTACCAATCTGCCAAACTGCCTTAGCCTTGAAATAACTTATAAGAGACTTCAGACGTTCTTTAATGTTTGAAAATCAAGACTGAGTTAGAATCGGCGTAGTTATTCCACAAGTATTGTTTCTAACATATCGGAAGGTACTTGAATACAAAATGTCCCATATTCACTGATTGGGACATTTTGTCCACGGTAATTATGACAGTGTTTTCTGATTTATTCTTGTTATCACAAGTGCTCAGACATGAAGCAATTTGTTTTTGTTCAAATTTTGGGCAAAATCCTAATTTTCTTGAAATTACGTAGACATAGACATTTTATACCTATTTATAAACAAAGAAGTAAAAATTCCTTTGACGCTCAGTTGTATAGTTTCAAACCTTGCCAGCACGAATATCATGGGGGTATTAATAAACAAAAAGACTTTTCATGAATGCATGTTTATGGAGAGTTAATCAAGTTAATCAAAAACCTTCAGAAAAGTTGAAAAAATAAATTTTTGATTTCTATACTTCTACCTTTCAAATTCTGGCACAACATCAATTAGTAATGATTTTGTTGGTGCACAGTTACAGTAACAAGCCTAGTACAAAGCAACTCCAAATACATCAATTCCTGAACAGAGTTCGACACTTATTGTTTTTTATTGTTTTAGTAGAAACTGAAGGTGCTTTCGGAGACGTTTGCTCTATCGACAATGCCCTACAAGATACGCCAATATTGGGTAGAATGATCGACAGGATAAAATCCATATACCCGAAATAGACTCTTTGGTGTAAGAAAAAAAATCTGGTCTTTTCTAAGATACTTAAAAGATCTTATTCAAAACTGGTGCATTTCACGAGAAAAATCCAGTATGTTTGTCTCTCCCTCTAAATATCTATCTATCTTCAAAAAAAAAATGTGGCCAATAGTCTGAGAGAATTTCTCGATAAAAACAGTCTCCTGCCACCATTTCAATTTAGTTTCCGCGAGGACAGATCCACGACAGACATAGAACGTGCCTTTGATAAAATCTGGCACGTGGGGCTTCTTTACAAGCTTCTTAATTCTCAGGTCCCGGCTGGTTTCGTTAGGATCATAAACAGCTTCCTTTCGCACCGCCATCATTATGTGCAGATCCGAGGTAAAAATTGCAACTCGTTTACCGCCCGGGTTGGCGTGCCCCAGAGTTCGATCCTGTCCCCAATCCTTTCCATTTTGTATTGCCATGACATCCCACAACCATCCACAACATAACTCCATTATAACTTGCATCACCCAAATCAAACTACCAGTAACCAGTTTCTCGAAACCGACTTCTGCTTGAACCTTTAGGGCACCCGCCTTCGCCGCTCCCCCTTCCCTAGGAATCACTCCACTGGAGCGTGGAACTGCAAAAGCGTCTCGACATTATGCAGCACCGAGCCTCTATTTTATCCGTGATACGCTCCCACCCGAGTATCCTCATCCACACTTATAAAACGTTTATTCGCGTAGTTATCGATTATCTATTCCCCTGTATTTGTACCCTAAAGTCCTATCTTTTGAATAGGCCCGTTCAGAAATAGCGACGGACTTATAGGAGGATGCTTAGGCTTGATTGATTCTAATCCTCGGAAGAGGTCTGCGAGCGGTCCGGGGTCTTCCTTATAGAAGTCCGACTCGAATTGCTCCAGTGCAGGTATGCTCAGAAAGCCTTCGACCTAAACCGTGAGATCCCACTCATTATTTTGAGTACCCCGCCAGCCCACAGTCAAGACGAGCCAAATTTAAGTTCTCGACAACACACCAATGCTATTCGTCTATATTCGTTTCATTACACCACATTCTCGACAAGATTTTGTTGTTCCTTTTGTTTCAGATCCAGAGGAGCCCTCTCACAAGGAAAGAACCGTTTTTATCATCATTGTCCAGGCCTTACTATTTCTATTCATATCTCGAAATGCTGAATGTTATTGGGCTGAAGCTTCTCCCAGCATCACTTCCATTATCCCCGTCTTCTTCCACTCTCCTTCCGGGGACTGAGTGACGATTTGCTTGGTGCTCGTCGAAATTGTTCAACTAACCATAAGTTATCTTCATCCTTTGTGCGCTCCTAACACTTCTGGCCTCGGTGCGACACACTCCAATAATTAAACTCAGTATGACTGAAGAGGATGTTTCTCCTAACCGGTCCACCGCCTTTGGTGGATATGAAAGCTTTGAGTTGCTTGCTTGATTGATTGAACAAATTCCAGTCCATTCAGCCAACTCAGCAGCTCCAGCAGCAGTACCACTTAGAAAACTTTTCGTGTCAACCCCAATTTCTCTCTCAACTTAAACCTCCGTTTCTTCAAACGATTACTTTGTTTTATTTGAAATAAAATACACCCAAAAAATTCTATAAATAAAAATAAAAATGGCCAAAAAATAAAAAAAAAGAAAAATAATAACAATAGGAAAATCATAGCAATAAATAAATAGTAAACAAGAAGTGCAAAATAAATAAACAAAGAACTCCTGAAGTAAATAAAAAAAGGAAATCCTGGTAACATATTGGTGCCCAACGTAGGGCACGACGTCATCGTCGTTGACAAAAATACAGTTGACAGTTGCAGTTTTAGATGAATGTATATCAAACCTTTCACCGCATAATCATAAATGTTATACACAGTTTGTTTCCTTTTATGGTGAACCAATCATTTCGAGGCAAAAGTTTACGTAGACGGTAAAAACAAACGCAATTTTTAATAGATCTGCTTAAGCACTTAAAATAACTGTAAATATAAGTGAGTCGGTCGTTTTGGTTTTTTTTTTGTTTAATAATGATAATAATAATGTGAGTAAACGTTAGAAATCTAAAATATAAATAAGAGCTGTCAACAAGGTTAGTTTATGCATTAAAGAAAATCTACTGTCGATACCTCCGGAGAATTTTTCGTTTTATCTTTAAAATTTCCGTTACAGCCACATGTGCTATTGCACGTCAAAGAGTAATGATCCTGCAACTTTAGATATACAATACCGCGTTCTGTTCGTTGAGTACATTTCAAGAGGCTTTTCAGTAATGAAAACCTTCAAAAAGAACCTTAAGAATTTTTCACTTTTATATACGCGTAGCAAACACAAGGAAAATGTCTTGAATGTATGCAACAACAAGTCAAGTTTTACAAATGTATAATCGATATAATAACATACTTACTACATTAACTAATCTACAACCAATCCTACAGCAAATTAATTTTAATAATTAAAGCGCAGAGGTAAAATTGTTAGGTTGGGTTTTTCACGTTCACTTAAAGGTGTGGTGATTTGATTGTATAATTCAATAGAGTCGCCACAGGTGCTCATAACGACCGCTTCGTGTGTCGGTTAATATTCAACGAGCAGCAATAGCATGTCCGCAACAGGTCCTGCAGGCGAACACCGAAAATCCGACAGAGGCGGATCGTTTCGCATTTCTCATATCTCAATAATAGTAACGGAGGTTTTACAAGTTTTCGTATCCTTTTTAGGAACTAGCTTTAGAATTTCATTTTCCTTATGTTCTGTGTTTTGGTTTATAAAAAGTACTTATATTTGCAGTGAAAATATAACTAAATAGTAGAAATTTATGGTACAGTTCTACAAATTTAAACCAATTTTGCAAGAAATTTTACACTTCTTTCCCTTACTTACAGATCATCTTTCGAGAAGATAATCTTACACATACTTGCTGTTGATAATATTAATCAACACAGACATATTAACAAAACAGAGTATAGTATACTACTAGCTAGTATACATATAGCATAAATTATCTTGCAATTTCGTTTAAGGATTTGATAAAGCAACTTCAACAGTTAGAAGATTGAACTAACCGTACTGTTATAGCACGACTAAACGTATGTTTATCTCACCAGCAGTCTACAATGCAAAGGCATAGGCGTTACCAGATCCTTTTACTTTTAGGTGGACACGGCCTATACAATTTCTTTTCGAATGGACATCAAGTTTGTAAGGGAAAATGCAACTACTAAGTTCTTAAAGTGATCAAAAAATTAAAATTTACAAATTAATCGTTCTCTCGAATAAAATCTATAATTGTTATCAGTGGTGAATGCAGACTTTCTGCAGTCTGAAACTAATTACAATTAGAAAACCTTAAAATAGGAGAAAACAAGAAAAACATAACAAGAAATATGTAATAAAGATGAAACAGTAATCCAAAACGGTTGTAGTAATTGCCCGAAAACGATTTGACCTATTTTAATGTTTTGTGACTCAAATGATAGCTACGCGTAAGATAGCTTGAATCGGTTTTTTGAAATTTGGTCATTTAGGGCGTAAACGGTATGATACCAACTAAGAAGAAACCTTCAGAAGAAGCTATGAGTGTTAGTGGCAACGACCATCTCCGCAACAGCATCACTCAGAAGAATCATTTTGGCACCAACTTTTTCTCTCAACATGAACTTTCGTTTATTCCAACCTATACTTTTGTTTTATTTATAAACACAATCATTTTGCTAATAAAACCAAAAAGGGCAAACAATATAAAAAAAATAATATCAACAAAAAGGAAAGAATATTAACAAAAAAAATAAAAGAAACCCGAAAATAAATAAACGAAGAAATTTTTAATAATTCTATTGTTTTAACAAAACGCGAAGGCGAGAGGTCGTTTTAGATTTCATCCTGGAATCTCTTCGGCTAAAATTGAAGTGGGATTTCTGGACTTGCGAAGTAGATGCCATTCGTAATGTTCGTTTCCATGTTGATGTTGATTGTGGTTGCCGGCGTCCTTGGCGCAGATGATAAAGAGGCAAGCAGAGAGCTGGCTGAGGAGGCGGTAGTAAGCTGTTGGCGCGTCGGTGTTCATAAAATGCAATCTTAGAATTGGAAACTTTTGATGGCACAGCTCGGGTTAACACTCAAGTATATAGTTGTTACATGTGGGTTGGCCTTGAAAGTCGGATATTGTTGTTTGTTGAAAGGTGTCTACGTGTTGCCAAATATTGGTTCGAAGGCCGTATGTTTGGGTCCGCGACTGAAATGATGAAACTGAACAACGTACTGCAAAGGAGAGACTGTAGTACTGAAATTTGGTGCTCTTGATTTTGCGGCATATAAACGGCTGCCAGGGCCCCGTTATACGTTATAAATGAGATACTAAAATCAAAATATCTGTAGATGAGTTAGCATTAAGTGGTAACTAGACAGAAGAGTCTATTTTCACATTGCACATTGTATCTCAAATAAAGGGTTTTCCAATAAGAGGTGTTATTTTGATATTCAAAGAAAAGTGCCATTTTTTAATATAAATGATCGGATGTTTATTTCATTATAAAGAGGAAGGTATGCCGTTAATAGTGGAAAATAACATCAGGCAAATGACCACCACGACCACGCTTACAGGACAATATCCTTTTCATGAAATTTTCCATAACCAAATCGCAAAGTGGCTGCCCTATGTCCTCGATAGCCTCACGAATTCCATCTTTGAGGTCTTGAATCGACGCTGGGCTGTTGGCGTAGACCTTCTCTTTCACGTGGCCCCAAAGAAAGAAGTCGCAAGGTGTTAAATCACAAGATCTCGGTGGCCAATTGTGATCACCTCTTCGAGAGATAACACGGTCCGGAAACTTTTTCCGTAAAAGATCAATGGTTTCGTTGCTTGTGTGGCACGTAGCGCCGTCTTGTTGAAAGTAAACGTTGTCCAGATCAATACCATCCAATTCCGGCCATAAAAAATCGTTAATCATCTCTCGATAGCGCAATCCAGTCACCGTAACTGTTGCTCCAGCCTCATTTTCGAAAAAGTAAGGTCCAATGACTCCGCCGGACCATAAACCGCACCAAACAGTCACACGTTGAGGATAGAGAGACTTTTCAACAATAACTCTTGGATTTTCTGAGCCCCAGATCCGACAATTTTGCTTGTTGACGAAGCCACCGAGGTGGAAATGGGCCTCATCACTCAAGATGATTTTTCGATGGAATTCTGGATCATTTTCATGCATTTCAACGACCCAATCAGCAAAGACACGACGTTGTTGATGATCGGCCGGCTTGAGTTCTTGTGTTAACTGGACTTTATAAGCCTTAAGACCCAAATCTTTATGCAAAATACGGTGTAATGACGTTTGTGGAATGGCTAATTCCAAAGAACGACGAGGAATGGACAAACCTGGGTTTTCTTTAACACTTTCGGCTACAACAGCAATATTCTCGGCTGTTCTTGAGCGACGTGCACGGGTTTTATTCTTCACATCACTAACTTGTCCCAAGAGCTCGAATTTTTTCACCAATTTCTGTATTGCGGTCCGACAAGGTGCTTCACGGTGACCCAAAAATGTTCGAGTTTTACGAACCGTCTCTGCCAAATTTTCACCATTTTTATAGTGAATTTTAATAATTTCAATGCGTTGTTGAAGCGTGTATCGTTCCATATTTATTAATGGCGTAGTTTCTACTTGTCAAATGTCAAAAAATGATAGCTTCAAAAGTGACATCTACCGAAATAGCGGGCTATTCAAAATAACACCTCTTATTGGAAAACCCTAGGCGTGGGTTTCAGATAATGATTTTGGTAAATTCGATTTTACTAGAAGATCTATGAGAAAAAAGTAATTTACTATTCTAAATCGTGCATAGATTGAAAAAACGAAGCGGGTTATTTGCTTTTTCAGTACTGCGACATATTTTTCCTATTTATCAGCAAAAATTAATGTTAAGAGTAGAAATTTAAGCAAATAATGCGAACATGTCTTATCGTTATACGAACCAATATTTCCATTTTTCTACTCAGATTGTTCTAAGTTTTTCTCGGACTTCTGCTTCTTCCACCTTGGTAGTTTCCTCATCCTCTTTAAGAAGCGAATTTCCGATTGGCAGTGCTACTTACATTACAGACGAAAAAACTCGTTTGATCTCCGGGAGAGTATAATGGAAATTTCTAAAAATAATGTACACTTCCAAGTTATCACACTAACATTTATGATGGTCGTTAACCTTTCAGGCAACAAAGCAAGATCTATCGAGGCAAATCCAAGTGGGTCAAAAACCTACTAAGGCGGTTCCAAGTGTCTAACTACTAGGGTGAGACAAGGTACTCGTTTTCAGCTTCCATGCCATATCTGTAGTAGTCGTTAGTTTCTCAATAACAAGCAGAGACCTACCAAGCGGGTTCCAAGTGCAATTGAAAGGACAGTCAAAATTTTTATCCACGTATCGAAATCAGATATTTTTCCATTAAAGCACCCAGATTAAAAAGCTACTCATCTTGGGTCAAAAGGGTACAATATCTTCTTTTATTATCTGGAAAATCATCCTTCTATCTTATCTGGAAAATCTCAGTCTGTATGGCAACTTTTGTATCCGTTACAATCAATTATTCCCCGTTGGAATCTTTTCAGAAACAATCCACGGTTTGCTAGAAAACTTTCAATCACTATTTACTTATAGTACGATGTGGTTGAAGTAAAAAGATGGCGTGACAATTCTCAATTAAATTAAAAGGTTAAGAGAAAGGCAATCTTATTAATGTATAAACGTATAAATGGGACAATTCCGTATAAAAGAACAAAAATGCTGTCCTCTTGATTAGCCGTCCTTGTGAGTTGAGCAATCTGCACACCTACACGTGCTAGCTCTGCGTTTAAAGGCAGAATCTGTGAATTGTAAACAAGCAAAACTTGTTATTTAATCATAAAATATGAAGTAAGTACTGGAAGTTAGAAACGTTATCGAAAAGTAAGTGATGGGTGATGACCCTTAATGTAGAGAAATTCTTTAAGTCAAAACAAAGTATTTGCTTTTAAACTGAATTGTAAAAAATAATCAATTTCAGTGGGCCTATAAAGGTTTCAGATGTTAAACTGAAGTTTATCTCATATAATTTTGAATTTCATACGTAAAACATACAAGATATCGTATTGAGACTGACTTAAGAAAATAATTAAGGCTGTGTAACCACCAATTATAATTTATTTAAAATTCTTTGAGTTTCAAATACGCGTTAAAAAATACTTTTATTTTTTGCAATTTTGCTTTTGAATCGAGATCATCTGACTTTTTCGGCCTTTTTGATAGAAAAACTGTTACAATACAAATATACGTTATTTTTCTTTGCCATTTTAGATTTAAATAGAACAAAAACGTTAAATTCTCTGTAATTCTCTATAATGAATTAAATTACAGGAGATGTATGGTAGAAGCTTATACATATTTTACGAGATTGAGCAAGAACCTTTGTTTAGGAAAACGAAGAATCAATGGAAATAAAATATATAACCTATTATCCTCCTTTGCATGCCGAGTTATTTATTTATGGGAGAATCAGTATAGCCTTTTTGTTGAAATCAACTCCGTTCAAATAATATTTCTGTATACATCATTGGTAATCGATAATAGGAAATTGAATTTTGTAAAAAATGTGAAACGAAAATGGTTATGAGGGTAGAAAAGAACACAAACGAATAAGTGTAACATAAAAATCCTTTTCTGGCTTAAAATCTTAAAACTGTTTTTGTGAGGCGACAAATAAATTTCTTTAAGTTCAAGGAAATTGTTGCACGATAAATAAAAGATAATAATTCTGATATGGTTAAAGAATGTACAAAGATTTTTAAAATGCACCACACAAGAAAGATGGAGAAAAGAATCAACGGCTTAATCTACTTCTTGAATCTCTTGTCTTAATCGAAAAAATATTTCTGAGAACTTCGGAGTGTAGTAATAATAATAATTAATTAATTATTATTTATTACTTTGACATAAAAAAATTTATATCTAGGTAAACACGAGGAATGTTCTTTATGTAATCAAGGTCGTTATGGATTTATGTCATGATTTCAAAACAGTTGATTTGATGAAAAATGGTCTTTGGTAATTTAAAACGCATTTTATTTTTAAAAATCGTTTCTGCATTTATATTATTGCGCGTTACAAATAAACGTCTTACTGTTATCATTATTTTATAATTTTTATCCTGTTTCCTCAGAGGAATTTAATCGCAACGTAAAAACTAAATTTAAATTAAATTTAAAAATAATTCTTCTGTACTCTCATTACTTCTTATAATAGACAATCGAAATTAGTGCATTTTATTAGATAAGAGCTTTTGTTATTTTTTATTCCATTAAATTCAATGGCCAGGTAGAGATGACTGAATTGATGATAAATCAATAGGCTTAAAACGATTATCTATCTCTGTAATGCATTAATACCGAGAGCATGTTTTTCAATTCTGTCGATGAATCTTTAAGTAACTTTCTTGTTATACTCACATTCTTCTCACTCAAATCGTTCAAATCTGAATGATATGAATTGCGTGTTAGACACATTGTATATCACATTTAAGGATAAATGGATCTTATGAAATGGTTATTATAGGATCACTAAACGATAGAAATTTTCTTTCAAATTACCCTTAACTGTTGGTTTTAACAAATTGAATAGAGGAACTCAGGGGATAAGGAAAATCGCAAAATCGCCTCTGAATTATCAAAATGATTTTAAATGATTGAGTATCACGCAAACAATTTTCGTAGCGTGTTAGACATTCACTGTAATAAAGTTAGAACACAGATATTTATGGATGTTTTGTGGTTGTGGGGGGTGAAATTGAATTGTTGATAATTTAGTTATATAATAAAGTGCATGCATGAAACATAATATTCTGAACTCTTATAATAGAATTTAAATAGTATCGATCTTACGATTTCATCTGGGGCGGTTAACGTATACAATAACCATTTGTCTTGATGTAAAGCAGAAGTTTTATATCTTTTAGGTAGAAACCAAGAACTTAAGAAAAATCATTTTGGAAAATATTTATTTCAGAGAGCCCCTGAACTTTTAATTTATATTTTAACTTGATCGAACTATTGGTTAACAAACTAAGACTAAATTCATAGTGATGTGAACAACAGAATGCAATATTAAAGCAGAAGTGGATAATTAAAGTTTGATAGGGGCCAGTAGTACTATTAATTATATGGGCCAGATATGGCCCGCTGAGCTGTAATTCGGCCCGCCGGACTGCGACTCGTCCCGCAGGGCTGTGATTGCTCACCCTGTATTATGGGGTATCAAGAGACTGTGGAATACACTAGTTTTAGAATTTTACATTTATATTTCTGGATTACCCTGTATAAAAATGATGATATAGTTACAATCAAATCATCAGTCATAAATCTTAAAAATTAAGGTTTGTAACTATAAGGTTCTCAAAATCAAATGTTTGTTAACTATATCAGAGAAATTTGTTAGAGCTGTCGATATTTTACATGAAAACATTAGATGAGGAAGTAGAAACTAACCATAGAAATTTAAGTTACACGTGTCGCTCCTTTATGGAACACGCTGTGTAGAGAGTACAGAGCAATCTTTCATAACAAGGTTCTTTTGATATAAATAACAACGACATTCTTCGATTACAAATCGTTGAGACACCCTGTATACAAGATGTTTGTTTTTTAATTCTACAGACTTCAGCTTCTTTGTGTATAAAAATATTTTAAAACTGCAAAGGGAAAACATGCTTAGTTTGATGAGACCTGTAAGTATGTACAAAAACGAAGCCTACTGTCTTTATGTACCACAATTCTGCTTTTATTTCAAAACGGAATAGCCTCTATATTTCTATACGTTCAATATTCGTCTTTTGTTGGTAGATAGATCAAGAAGCTACACCCTGTAGAATGAAATATCAGACACTGTGTAAACAAGGTGTCCTTGAAATGAAAGAAAGTATTGATACAAGCAGATTTCTGAGTCAGAAATAAGTCTGGTTTCTTACATAGTAAACTTATATATTGCCTTTGTGATGTTTTGAAAACAATGTTCAATGTAGGGATGAAATTGTTATTACAAAACGTCTACTATTTTGCAAATTGATTATTTGGCCAGGACACAATCCTGTGCCCCCTTACTAGTTTCTCATTTATTCTTCTTTTTATAATTTATATCAAGTATGAAGTTTACCTTTTTACACTTCAAAAAACCACACGACTTAATTTTGATTATCCTGGCGGAGGCGGAATTTAAAATTTACTATCTCCATCAACCGCTGCACAGTAGTCTCACTAACTTCACTTTTTCTTAAACTGTGCGGAGCTTTCCGATGTGCCTTTGGGTGTTTTCGATTCATGAGCGCCAATATTTCTCTATTGGATTTAGTTCAGGGCAATTGCTAGGGTTCTCCTTCAAGACAAAATCCAATCTAAATTATCGTTATTCATTCATTATTTCTGTAATGAAATGAGACCAAATCTGGTCAAAACAGACACTCCTTTTCTACGCATTTGAGTTATTATTCTGTAGACCAGAAATAGCCGACATGTCAAAAATTCTCAATAAAGTTATCGTACAGCTTCCTCGTTCGAGTCTTCGTCCTCTGCTTTTGTCCAGCATCCTACAACGGGGTCAATTTGACTTTGGTTTGACATTCCAATTGCTTCTTAACCTTCTGCGTTAGCAGCAATTTAGCTCTTGACCACGTCTCGGAACGGAAATTCTAGGATTTAAGATAAACTCTGCTTTGATCTTTTGGATCAGCTCGTAGTACTCAAACGTTTCTTGAACTCCCAAATAACGTCCATAACACTAAAAGTGACAAATGCGTATTTTTTTATACGTTTGTGCCCTATTTTGTCACGACAAAGTTGTTTGGTTATGATTTACGCTTTGGTTACTTCCTCTATTGCTTTGAAGAAATCTATTTTGACAGATAAACAAACGACAAGTGCCAGCTAGATTGCTCAGCGTTGTGGGGGTATACATTCTGGAGCCGCACGGCTTTTTCTGGCCCTACCGGGCCTATTTTGAAAGAAGACCCTGTATGGGACCAATAGATATTTGAGAAAAATATGCTACGCCACTGAAAAAAAATAGACTGAAATTAGGAGTTAATAAGTTTCGGTCACTTCGGGCGAAAAGTCACGGTAACGTTACTCTTAGTATTATAAATACCAAGTTCGAATCCTGCCGGTCACTTTATTTTTTTAATTTAAAATTTGGAAAACAATGTTTTAAAATAAGAAAAATGAAAACGTCAAACAAATTAAATTCTTATTTAAATTAAAAATAAAAATATAGAATACAAAAATTAGTGAATTTTATACAAATACATATTCATCGGTAAGTAGTTTTTTCCCCTTGTGAGTCCATATAAAAACAATGGAAAGAAGGTGTATTTATAAAATCCTTAGAATTCAGCTTTAATCAGGTTTCTGATTCCGAGATTATCATAAAAATTAAATTCCTCAGATAATGCCAATATTCCGATGCGTCACCTTTTATTTCTTTCAATAAGCCCCGTGCTTTTTATGCCATTTTTCAGAGTTATGTCGAAAAATTCCTTTGATGACCATATTATAAGAACAAGAAGGTTAATCGAGTTTAAAATTTAATTGAGTAATTTCTCAATGTAATGCTCCACCTAGTATGTCTCTCTGGTTACTTGTTTGATTACCTCCATTTCTATACGCCGTGTCTATTTCTTGCATTGCCGCTCGTTCTTGGGATACTCCAAGAATACCGTCTGTTCATTACATAAATGGAATCAATCAAACAAATAACTTTTCTGATTTATTAGGTACTAACTAATCACATTTAGATCATAACTCATGATCAATGGACAAGCAAAATTTTTCAATCCATATTTCTTTCTTAATGCATTTGATTATAATATCCAAAGCCGATTTCTCGTAATAAATGAAACATGCAGTCTGCAAAAATCGTAGAGTATGAGAAATGCCTTAAAATCAGGATTTCCTTATTTAAATAAGCTTTCGGTTTATAGTGATTGAATAAGTCTCTCCAGAATCTGCATTTAATTATTAAGGACGAGAGAGGTAAAATAAAATGCTTTTCGTGAACTTTTATACCTTGTACAGCTACAAATCATATGAATTATGCAGAACGTCGCTTTCCGCTATTATTAACGAATATCAGCCCAAAACGTGTTTCGCCAAAGGTCGGGTACGCTTCAATGTTCTTGAATATGTAACAGAAAGTAATAATATGCTCGGAATTTTAGTGCGAATTCCCAACTTGCCGAAAATTACGATAACAGAATGGTGGCGATATTGGGTTAAGTAATTGAAACAGAATAGTTATTTTATTTCGTGAACTTTTAGTGGAGCTTAAAATCGTATTTATGTTTCTGTATGAGCTCGTTCTCTTTTCTGACAACTAAATTAACTTGTTATGTAATATCTTCCAGACAAATGCTTATTAATTATTTCCGGCAGATTTTTCTCAGACGCCGGTAATCTTTTCTCAAATTAAACCTTTAAATACTTTAATTTAAAATTCAAATCTCTTTCTTTAAAATGCTAAAAGTTTTATGACTTGGGTATTACATACCTCGGTTTGGATTTTTCGTTTTGTTTATATATTAACTGAATACCAAAAAACTTAATGAATACTAAAAGTACAATTTCTAGACGAGTGGTCAGTTTAGATTTAAATAACTTTAAAGAAGGGAACCGAAAAGTTTTTTCTCATTCCATAATGAAAGAAAGCAACGAGAAGAATTATTCAGTGTAAATTTGGGCAAACTTATAGAGCCTTAGAAAGTTTATACTCCTTTGAGCACCTTTCACATCTAACTACTGGTGCCCAACTAACTAAAAAAAATTGCTTTGTGAATATCAAAATAAAGCAATCGGATAATGACTAAGATAAGTTTCTGTTTGGTCTTTCTAAGGATGAAATCAATTAATGATTAAGATATCCTGTTGGGATCGGATATTCACAGTAAGCTTCCTAATTTTAAATGTCTATGACAGACTATCTTTCAAAGATGTTGGGTTTTTTGCAAACAGCAAAAATGAAAAAAAAAAGCGATGAGAAGAACTAAAGATTGAATGGTTCCAAAAGTTGTGGTTTGACCCTGTATATGTGATATCTTTTTTCATATGTGCAGAAAGCCATAAGCTATCATTTGGATATGTGCCATAATCTTAGACAAATAAATAACTCCAAGAGGTCATAGGTAAATCTGGTATCTTTGGCTCCAGACCAAGAGTTTTTGATTTTCGGAGAGTCTTCAGTAAAATGTATACGAGGCACCAAAAGTTTAAGAACAGTGGTAATATTGTCCATCACTTTTTATACAGACAAAAGAAACAAATCAAGATCTTTCACGTCGCATCCGTATTTTACCATGTGCTATAGGCTATGTAATAAAAAAAATCCCAGATTTTCCATCTCTTCTAGGGATGTAGTGCAGATTGCTCTAGTTTTCGTTTTGATGGGATGGGAAAGATGAAACAAAACCAAATCGAATGAAATGTTTATTTTGATGTTAAGAAGAGTTAATTATAAAGCTACAAAGTTTGTCATTTAGGCAATTTTCAAAATCTTTGTCCGTAGTTCTGCGTAACGTCTAGATTTTGTTTTTGACTGTTTGACATGGCCTCATGACCTCTATACATTCTGAATCGCTTTTATTTTTAGGTTCTTTTGCTATAGAACATTTCTGTCTGGCTCTAAACATTCTCTAGCAGAAAAAAAGCAAACACAAGAAACAACTCTAGTGCCAATTAAAAACAATTCATGGATGTTGTTTGTGGACACTAAGCTCCATACAATTCTTCTGAAAACTACAGAAGTTCTTGAGATATACCAAACGGGTAAAGCCCAAAAAGGTCATCTTTCACATTTTGGCGCAACTGTTTTTCCAAAGTGAAATAGCATAAAATAAAAATGATTTCACTTTGATAAAAAATAAGTCGGGCCAATATGTCTATGGTTCTATTCCAAGGGAAGTACTGAACATACAGACTACAGTTATTTTATACACTATATAATTAAGAATGATGTTGTCAGAATTGATTTGATCGATTCATTTAAATGAAATAAAAAGTAGCATTTTTCTAGGTTTCTTGTTAGTCTTCTTAGAGCACTTCGAAAACTAGAAAACACGGTTGCTATGAACCAGTGTAATTTTATGTGCCGTAACAGCATTATTACCAAATAAGAAATAAATCTTTAAGAAAATTCAAGTTTAGAATTTAAGTACTGTTTATTCTTAATGCAATGAGTAAATGTAAATGTAAACAATTTCACTTAAATCTTCTATATTGTTTCCCAGATATCAAGACTGGTAGACTTTAGAATAATCCAGATTTACTTGACGACGATGCATCCTACGAAAACCATGCATAAGTAACTTTTTTCGTTAAATTAAATAATAAAATTTACTATTTTTTGCAGTAACAAAGCATACTTTCTTTTACCACTCTATATCTTCACATAAACCTGTTAAAGTACAGATACGTTAGAATAAACATCACATCAAAAATTTCGATTTAAAATAAAAGTTGGATTCCCCGTATCTCTGAAATGGTACGTTTTTGGGCATCTGTTTAGTTTTGGATGTAATTTCTTAAGGAAACACCCTGTATATCTCTATATTCTTTTATTTCTTCTTTATTTATTATAAGCAATATAAAGCAATCAGAATTTATCGGAATCTAGATCCAAATCTAACAAGTTGTTGCTGACATAAAAGACTAGGACACCAAAACAAACCGTCTAAAAGTGTGTAATTGACTAAAATTCTCAATCTCACAGCTACGTATAAAAAACAATGTCTTAAACTTTTATGCCGTTAACTGTACATCATATTTCTTATACAGAGTGTTTGAGAAACGCAAAATCTGATCTTATTCTATATATAGAACACCCTGTATATTTAATATCTTTTTAATTGACATAGTTTCGGATTTATTCAATTATATAGGGCCTTAACATCGAAAACTTTTTCTTAAGTAAATATGTAAACCCTTCCCAAAATTCTATTTGCTATATAAAAAAAAATAGAAATTTCTAGTAAAGCTTTAACACCCTGTATTTCAAAGATGATGCGTTTTCGTACGCACATGCAAAACTTTTTTGATTACTTATTTTAACCGGCAGTTCACGTTCTGTAAGTAGCGACACATATTTCCGAAACACACTGTTTAATTTATGTGTATCATAGTATAATAATTTTTAAATTCTTTAAAAATATATTAAATCTCTTGAGCGGTTATTAAATTCAATTTTCATATTCTATCAGTTTGGGTTAGCCTCATCAGCAGGTATGTATCAAAAGAAAGATTCGTAAAAAAGCTTTTTCCGCATATTAAAGTTAGATATATTTTCTAAAGATTTCTCGGATTTGTGCGAAAATACGTGTAAAGACCATTTATACAATTCGTCATCATGAACCCTAAAACATTTTTTAGCACGGCATTTTAACGAACTCAGTTTCTAGACCTGTTGCGCCCTTGTCATCGGAATGGGTGTTTGGCAATTTTACGAGTCAATGTAAGAAAGTTTTTGTTTGTGATATTTCAGATACCCCACAAGCGTACTTAATTATTGAATTTATACTACTTTGTGGATAATCCATGTAACGGAAACTTTTCTATTTTATTTGCAAGTGTCGGCAGGAGAAAAACGTGTAAAAGAATATTTTTCTACTTCATTTTGTTAGAGAGTATAGTATACGCATTACAGGTTATTTCCCCTGTGGTAGTAGCAATACTAGAACCTAGGATATAAGATTTATTATCTACCGCGTTAGTACTATTGTAATTTCCAAATATTTTCAACCGACTTTACACTTTTGTTTTGTATTATTTCCGTGAGCAATATTTAATTTGCTTTCTTGCAATTCATTTGTAGAGAGCCATACAAGTTTCTCTGGGGAAATGTGTATTTATCTTGTAATTTACACCTAATTTTGTATTCTAAACGAGTGCGAAATAAATTCTCATCTTAACTGTAAGAACTCGGAATTAAAATTTCAACCTCTCTACAACGTATATTTTTAAAAGATGCGGTAGTTTTTAAAAAACACTACAATCTACGATCGTCACTAAACAGATAAGAAGAAAAATTCATTAGATTTCAAAGAAGAACGGACACATGTAATTATTACACCAAGACAGCAAATTCTTATATTCCTTAAGGGTTTAACTCACGTTCTGATTACGTCTCGCTACACGACAGCAACCGAAAGTAGAAAATCAACAGCAAAGATCTAGGAAACTAGCGTGAAAAATTCGAGAAAAGGTACCACAAACGACAATGAAGGCGACTAAAAGTGGAATGATGAGACGTGCCAAGCGCACCCTTTGCTATTAATAGAAGGAATCAATATTACTTCCACGACTCGACGTCAACGCCATCCACTTCGCGAACCACCTCCAAGGATTTCCCTAGGAAGGTAAAACCACGTGCACCGCACGCTAATGTTTGGTAAACACATCGAAGTTTCAATTTCATAAAAAACAAAGTATGGACGTTAATTGCCAAAATTATTAATGAATGCCATGGAAAAATGTAAATAAGATTTTAAGTGGGTCATTAAAGAATTACAGTGTTCAGTTTCTTGAACATTAAATATTTTTTGCATAAATCATAAAAACGAAAAATATTAGAAGTAGCGGCTGGCGATTTCTAACTATGGAAGGGTAACATACCTAGAACATAACAGACAGCAATAACTATAGCAATCTGACAAAAACTCTCTTTCTTATTTAATAATTTTATATTGATACGCGAAACAGGGGCAATTTCTCAGCTTTCCTGGTTCTAGCACGGTTGCTGGTAACAATTAAGGGATTTGTTTACATCCTAGTTTGCCAAAAAAATACTTTCTGTTTTCGAATACATATTCTATCTCTTACAAGTTTTCAATTGAACTGATAGTCAGTGAGGTTCTCTTTAATTTGTCGTCTCTTAAAACGACATATTACTTTAGTGGATTTTAATAGATTGTTACTAAGGACAGAAATGAATTGGTTTTTAGATTTTATTGCAGAGGTAAATTTTTATGAGATGAATACCTGCACGCCCTCTTTTGCTTAACATTAGCATTGAGAGTCTACTATATCATCAAATAATCAAAATTAGCGATTTTGTAAAGTTAAGGACGTGGAATGAGGTCAGTATAAAAATGAGTTTTGCTGATGAGTTTTGGATGGCACCTCAAGCAATTCAAGAACAAGCTTGCTCTAAAAAATAGATATTTGTTCTTTTGGTGTGGTGCTATGGGAATTGTCAGCATGTGAAACACCTTATAAAGATATGGAACGAAACGTCATAATGCACATGGTCGTAACAGAAAAATCAAGACCGCCTGTTCCAAGTAGCTGCCCAGAACCATTTTTACTTATACAACGACAGAAGCGTCGGCACGAATTTCAAATGAAAGAAGAGCAACTCATAAGGACAACGGAGACGGAATTGAAGCACATTCGAGAGTTTATGAACGTGTAGGGACTCTACTATACACATAGTTCAAAGAATGCTGGACAGAGGGCCAGTGACGAAATAAATACACCCCACTGGAACGGGGGTTTCTCCTGAAACCAACCCTAGTGGTAGAAGCACATGGTTGGTAAATATGTCCTATCTCTTAATGTTACATGTAATGTTGTTTAATAAATAAATAAATAAAAAGTTATATCAGTGAGTATTTACGTGTCTTACCCTAAAATTGTAAACTTGAACGTGTAAATCAATTGTATTTAGAGCTTTCTGCTGTTCTACTACAAGTCGAACAACAGAAACAGGAAAGGAAGAGGGGAAAAAAGACTGATTCATCCTTTTATGAAATTGTAAAAGCGAAGATGCCAGTGACGAAATAAATACACCCCAGTGGAACGGGGGTTTCTCCTGAAACGAACACTAGTGGTAGAAGCACATGGTTGGTAAATATGTCCTATCTCTTAAT